>PVKC010009110.1:0-27265 GCA_004027635.1 Crocidura indochinensis
AAAACAAAACAAAAAAAACACAAAGATCATCCACTACGATCAAATAGGTTTCATCCCAGGAATGCAAGGATTGTTTATCAGCCGTAAATCTATCAACATAATACACAACATCAGCAATAAGAAAAAATCACATGATCATATCAATAGAGCCAGAGAAAGCATTTGATAAGGTCCAACACCCATTCTTGATCAAAACTCTCAGCAAGATGGGAATAATAAGAACCATTATCATTATAGTTAGTCCATCTACCACAAGACAGTGGCAAATATTATCCTCAATGGGGAAAAACTAAGAGCCTTCTGACTAAATTCTGGTACAAGACAAGGCTCTCCTCTCTCACCACTCCTATTCAACATAGCTTGGAAGTACTCACTATAGTGATTAGGCAAGAAAAAGATATCAAGGGAATCCAGATAGGAAAGGCAGAAGTCATGCTCTCACTGTTTGCAGATGACATGAGACTCTACTTAGAAAACCCAAAAGACTCTACCAAAAAGTCTCTAGAAACAATAGACTCATATAGCAAGGTGGCAGCTATAAAATTAACACACAAAAATCAATGGTCTTTCCATATGCCAATGGCAATATGGAAGAAATTGACATGAAGAAAATAACCCCATTCACAATATTGCCACACAAACTCAAATATCTTGGAGTCAACTTGATCAAAGACGTGAAGGAAGCACATACCCTGCTCATGGATTGGCAGGATTAACATGATCAAAATGGCAATACTCCCCAAAGCATTATACAGATTTAATGCAATCCCTCTAAAGATCCCCACGACATTCTTCAAAGAAGTGGATCAGGCACTTTTGAAATCCATTTGGAATATTAAGCACCATAGAATAGCTAAAGCAATCTTTGGGAAAAAGAATATGGGAGGAATTACTTTCCTCAACTTTAAACTTTACTACAAAGCAATAGTTATCAAAACAGCATGGAATTAAAATAAAGACAGTCCCTCAGATCAGTGGAATAGACTTGAATACTCAGAGAATGTTCCCCAGACATACAATCACCTATTTTTGATAAAGGAGCAAGAAATGCTAAATGGAGCAAAGAAAGCCTCTTCAACAAGTGGTGTTGGCATGACTGGCTAGCCACTTGCAAAAAATTAAACTTAGACTCCCAGTTAATATCATGTATGAAGGTAAAATCCAAATGGATTAAAGACCTCAAAATCAGACCCCAAACCATAAGATATATAGAAAAACATGTAGGCAAAACACTGCAGGACATTGAGACTACAGGCATATTTAAGGAGGAAAGTGTGCTCTCCAAGCAAGTGAAAGCAGAGATTAACAGATGGGAATATATTAAGCTGAAAGCTTCTGCACCTCAAAGGAAATAGTGCCCAGGATACAAGAGCCACCCACTGAGCGAGTGAAACTATTTACCCAATACCCATCAGATAAGGGGCTAATCTCCAAAATATACAAGGCACTGACAGAACTTTACAAGAAAAAAATATCTAATCCCATCAAAAAATGCTGTCTAGTTCAACCTTTATGGAAAGCGATAGGGAGATTCCTCCAAAAACTGGAAATCGAGCTCCCATATGATCCAGCTATACCACCCTAGGAATACTCTAGGAACAAAAAAATACAATATAAAAATCCCTTCCTTACACCTATGTATTTGCAGCACTATTTACCATAGCAAGACTCTGGAAACAGCCAAGATGCCCTTCAATAGATGAATGGCTAAAGAAACTGGGGTACATATACACAATGGAATATAATGCAGCTGTCAGGAGAGATGAAGTCATGAAATTTTCCTGTATATGCATATACATGGAATCTATTATGATGAGTGAAATAAGTCAGAGAGAGAGAGAGAGAGACGCAGAGTGGTCTCACTCATGTATGGGTGTTTTAAGAAAATGAAAGACATTCTTGCAATAATAATTTTCAGACAGAAAAGAGAGAAGGGCTGGAAGTTACGTTCACCTCATGAAGCTCACCACGAGCAGGGATGAGTTAGTTAGAGAAATAGCTACATTTTGAACTATCCTAATAATGAGAATGTATGATGTAAATAGAAAGCCTGTCTAGATACAGGCGGGTGTTGGGTGGGGAGGAGGGAGATTTGGGACATTGGTGTTGGGAATGTTGCGCTGGTGATGGGTGGTGTTCTTTACATGACTGAAATCCAAATACAATCATGTATGTAATGAAGGTGTTTAAATAAAATATATTTTAAAAAAAGTGTAAAGAGCTACATGTGGCTGTCGAGCTGCAGGTTGTCGATCACTGTGACTTAAGGCATTCTGAGAGAATTCAAGATCTCTAATTCATCTTTTGCCAGTGTCTTTAAGTTTTTCTATCTAGTTTTTCTTTAATTTAATTAAATAATTATTATTATTACAAATAATTATTATTATAATTATTATTTAATTATTGAGTTCTCCAAGTTGATTCTTCAGGTTATATATATCATGATCTTTTTGTGGGTATGCTATTTTTCTTAGTGTACACTTTTTTCAGTGGCACTTATTTTCATGTTTTCTTCTTTGTTGCATTTTTCCTAGTTGATACATACTCTTGCATTTATTATATATACTGCCTGTAATTTATATTTTACTTTAGTTTGGAGATTGGGAGCTCCCCAAATAGTACTCAGGAAACTAGGGAACCTTTCTAATGATTCCTCATCAGTTGGGCCAGTGACTCAATACTAGAGTCCAAGAATCCAGTGGTGATGCACAGAATCTGCAGTGCCAGATATTACCAGGGCCCCTCAGTGGTCCTTAGGATCTTGCATGGTCACAGTCAGTGGTGCTCAGGGGTATGTGGGAATGTACCTGGTGATTTTCAAAGGACCAAACGATGCTTGGATTGAATTGAGGTTGGAAATATACCAAGAGAAACCTATTTCCCTAGATTATATTTATGGCCTCATGTTGGTTTTTTTTTTTTTTGAGGGGGGTCACACCCGACATCTCAGGGTTTACTCCTGGCTCTGCACTCAGAAGTCACTCCTGGCAGGCTCAAGGGACTATATGTAATGCTGGGATTCGAACTGGGGTCTCTCCTGTGTTGGCCCCATGCAAGGCAAACTCCCTACCGTTGTGCTATCACTCTGTCCCCTTATTGTTTGTTTTGAATCTCTTTGGTTTTCTCAGTAACTGATCATCTGTCATTATAGGTCCATATTGAAGATTCATAATTGATATTCATATTCACTAGCACCAGTGAGACTGAGACCTAAAAGAACAGGACAGAGGACACTGCCAAGATGCAAATGTCAGTGAATTTTCAGAAACTACACAGAACTATTCTAAGTGGCTAGTTCTTAGTGAACCCTGAGGCAGAGTGGGGCATGCTGAGCACTGATTTGAATATGAATGTCTCAATTTCTCCCATGCATTAAGAGCACCTGTATGCAGTCATATCATTGTGACCTAGACACACATATCTCTGCCACTTTCTGGATGCAAAAAATAAAGTCCGCCATTGTAAATTCTTTTTTTTTTCTTTATTTAAACATCTTCATTACATATGTGATTGTGATTAGGTTTTGGTCATGTAAAGAACACCCCCCTTCACCTGTGCAACATTCCCACCACCAATGTCTCAAATCTCCCTCCATCTCCCCCACCCCCACCTGTACTCCAACAAGGTTTTCCAGTTCCCTCATTCATTCACATGATGATGGTAGTTCTCTGTGTAGCTATTTCTATAACTGCACTCACTACTCTTTGTGGTGAGCTTCAGGAAGTGAGCTGGAAGGCCCAGCCTCCCTCTCATTGTCTCTGACGATTGTTGCAAAAATAACTTATTTTTCTTAAATTCCATAGATGAGTGAGACTATTCTATGTCTCGCTCTCTCCCTCTGACTTATTTCACTCAGCATGGTAGATTGCATGTACGTCTATGTATAGGAAAATTTCATGACTTCATCTTTTCTAACAGCTGCTTAATATTCCATTGTATATGTACCACAGTTTCTTTAGCCATTCGTCTGTTGAAGAGCATCGTGGTTGTTTCCAGAGCTTGACTATTGTGAATAGTGCTGCAATAAATATAGGTGTGAGGAAGGGGTTTTTGTATTGTATTCTTGTGTTCCTAGGGTATATCCCAAGGAGTGGAATAGCTGGGTTGAATGGGTGCTCAATTTCCAGATTTTGGAGGAATCTCCATATAGCTTTCCATAGAGGTCTGACTAGATGGCATTCCCACCAGCAGCAGATAAGAGTTCCTTTCTCTCCACATCCCCACCAGCACAGATTGTTCTCATTGTCTGTGATGTGCACCAATCTCTGTGGTGTGAGGTGGTATTTCATCGTTGTTTTGATTTTCATCTCCCTGATGATTAGTGTTGAGGAGCATTTTTTCATGTGCCTTTTGGCCATTTGTTTTTCGTTTTTATCAAAGTGTCTATTCATTTCTTCTCCCCATTTTTTGATGGGATTAGATGTCTTTTTCTTGTAAATTTCTGTCAGTGCCCTGTATATTTTGGATATTAGCCCCTTATCTGATGGGCATTGAGTGAATAGTTTCTCCCACTCGGTTGGTGACTCTTGTATCCTGGGTACTATTTCTTTTGAGGTGCAGAAGCTTCTCAGTTTAATGTATTCCCATCTGCTGATCTCAACTTCCACTTGTTTGGAAAGTGCAGTTTTCTCCTTGAAGATGCCTTTAGTCTCAATGTCATGGATTGTTATACCGACGCGTTGTTCTATATACCTTATGGTATCAGGTCTGATATCAAGGTCTTTAATCATTTGGATTTTACCTTCGTACATAATGTTAACTGGGGGTCTATGTTCACTTTTATGCAAGTGGCTACCCAGTTCTGCCAGTACTACATGTTGAAGAGGTTTTCCCTGCTCCACTTAGGATTTCTTGATCCTTTGTGAAAAACTAGGTAATTGTATGTCTGGGGACAATGTCTGGGAACTCAAGCCTATTCCACTGATCTGAAAGTCTGTCTTTATTCCAATACCATGCTGTTTAGATAATTATTGCTTTGTAGTACAGTTTATAGTTGGGGAAAGTAATGCCTCCTATTTTCCTTTACTCTAGGAGTGCTTTAGCTATTCTTGTGTGTTTATTGTTCCAGTGCTTGATCCACTTCTTTGAAGAATGTCATGGGTATTTTTTGTTTGTTTGTTTGTTTGTTTTTTTGGTTTTTCGGTCACACCCGGCAGTGCTCAGGGGCTACTCCTGGCTCCATGCTCAGAAATTGCTCCTGGCAGGCACGGGGGACCATATGGGGCACCGGGATTCGAACCGATGACCTTTTGCATGAAAGACAAACGCCTTACCTCCATGCTATCTCCCAGGCCCCTGTCATGGGTATTTTTAAGGGGATTGCATTAAATCTGTACAATGCTTTGGGGAGTATTGCCAATTTAATGATGTTAATCCTGCCAATCATGAGCATAGTATGTGTTTCCATTTCCATGTGTCCTCTCTTATTTCTTGCAGTCGTTTTCTTTTTATAGGTCATTCACTTCTTTGATCAAGTTGATCCAAGATATTTGAGTTAGTTTGGCACTAATTGAATGGGATTGCCTTCCAGACATCTAACTCTTCCCTATCATTATTGGTGTATAAAAAGGTCATTGATTTCTTGTGTTAATTTTGTAGCCTGCCACCTTGCTATATGAGTCTATTGTTTCTAGAGGCTTTTTGGTAGAGTCTTTATGGTTTTCTAAGTAGAGTCTCATGTCATCTGCAAACAGCGAGAGCATGACTTCTTCCTTTCCTATCTGGATTCCCTTGATATCTTTTTCTTGCCTAATCACTATAGCGAGTACTTCCAGTGCTATGTTTAATAGGAGTGGTGAGAGAGGAGTGCCTTGTCTTGTGCCAGAATTTAGAGGGAAGGCTCTTAGTTTTTCCCCATTGAGGATAATATTTGCCACTGTCTTGTGGTAGATGGCCTTAACTATATTGATAATGGTTCCTTTCATTCTCATCTTGCTGAGAATTTTGATCAAGAATGGGTGTTGGACCTTATCAAATGCTTTCTCTGCATCTATTGATATGATCATGTGATTTTTTTCTTATTGTTGATGTTATATATAATGTTGATAGATTTACGAATGTTAAACCATCTTTGCATTCCAGGGATGAAACCTACTTGGTCATAGTGTTTGATCTTCTTGATGATGCATTGAATCCTATTTGCCAGGATTTTGTTGAAGATCTTTGCATCAGTATTCATCAGGGATATTAGTCTGTAATTTTTTTTTTTTGGAAGCATCTCTGTCTGGTTTAGGTATAAGGTGATGTTGGCTTCATAAAAGCTGTTTGGGAGTGTTCCCGTTTTTTCAATTTCATGGAAGAGCCTGGTAAGGATTGGTAGTAGCTCCTTTTGAAAGATTTGAAAAAAATCATTAGGAAATCTATCTGGGCCTGGGCTTTTCTTTTTGAACTGATGTTGATTACAGTTTCAATTTTCTCAGTAGTGATGGGGGTGTTTAGATAGGCTACATCCTCCTTACTTAAATATGGAAGGGAATAAGTGTCCAAGAATTTTTCCATTTCTTCTAGGTTCTCATACTTAGTAGTTTAAATTTTCTCACAGTAGTCTCTGATTACCCTTTGGATCTCTGCAATACCTGTCGTGATCTCCCCCTTTTCATTTCTAATATGGGTTATCAGCTTTCTCTCTCTATCTCTCTTTCTTTGTGAGTTTTTGCCAATGGTCTATCAATCTTGTTTATTTTTTTAGAGAACCAACTTCTGCTATCGTTGATCTTTCGGATTGTTTTTTGGTTTTCCACTTCATTGAGTTCTGCTTTCAGCTTTGTAATTTCCCTCTGTCTCTCTAATTTTGGTACTTTTTTTTGGTCATTTTCTAATTTTTTGAGCTGCGTCATTAAGTTATTCAGATATACCCCTTCTTTCTTGCTGATGTGTGCTTGTAGATCTATAAATTTTCCTCTCAGGACCGCTTATGCTGTGTCCCATAGATTCTGGCAGTTTGTGTCTTTATTATCATTTGTTTCCAGGAAAGTTTTAATTTCCTTTTTTATTTCATCTTGGACCCACAGTAGTGGGGTGTTTAAGTTTCAGGTATTAAAGTTTTTCTTCTGTGTGGCTTTGTAGTTCACATCTAATATCAGATCCTTGTTGTCAGCAAAGGTAGCCTGCACGATTTCTGGTTTTTGGGCCACACCCGGTGACTCTCAGGGATTACTCCTGGCTATTCACTCAGAAGTCGCTCCTGGCAGGCACGGGGGACCATATGTTGAACCGGGGGATCGAACCGCGGTCCGTCCTAGATTAGCACAGGCACCTTATCTCCAGCGCCACTGCCCGGCCCCAGCCTGCACGATTTCTATCCTCTTGATTTTATGGAAGTATGTTTTATGTGTCAACATGTAGTCTATCCTGGAAAATGACCCATGTACATTGAAGAAGAATGTGTATCCAAGTTTTGGGGCATGGAGTGTCATATATATATATATATTATATATATACACATATATATGTACATATATAGTGTATATATATTATATATATATATATATATATATATATATATATATATATATATATATATATATATATATATACTAGTCCTCTTTCTTCCATTACTATTTTCAGGGCTAGTATGTTTTTGTTGGGTTTCAGTCTGGTTGACCTATCAAGTGTTGATAGGGCCGTGTTGAGGCTGTGTTATTATTGATTTCTTCTTTCAGATTTGTCAGTAATTTTATTAGATAATTTGCTGGTCTCTCATTGGGTGTATATATGTTTAATAGTCTGATTTCTTCCTGTTGCACATATCCCTTGATTAGAACATAGTTGTCCATCATTGTCCTTTACCACTTTTCTGAGTATACAGCTGGTGTCATCAGATATTAATATGGCCACCCCAGCTTTTTTGAGGGTGTTGTTTGCTTGGATGATTTTTCTCCAGCCTTTGATTTTGAGTCTATGTCTGTTCTGTCTATTCAGATGTGTTTATTGTAGGCAGCAGAAGGTTGGATTCATCTTTTTGACCCATTTTTGCACTCTGTATCTTTTAATTGGTGAATTTAGTCCATTGACATTGAGGAAGATGATTGTCATAGGATTTAATGTCACCTTTGTAGATAAGTTTGCTGTGTTTGTTGGTCTCTCTTGTCTTAGAGTAGATCTGTCAGTTTTTCCTTTAAGGCTTATTTATCATCTGTGAAGCTTCTGAGCTGTTGTTTATCCATGAAGCTTTGTATTCTTCCTTCAAACCTGAATGTGTGTCAGGCTGGGTGCAGTATTCTTGGTGAGGCATTCATTTCATTCAGTCTTATCACAATATCCCACCATTGTCTTCTGGCCTTGAGAGTTTCTTGTGACATGTCTGTGGTAAGTCTTAGGGATGTTCCTTTGAATGTAATTTCCCTTTTTGATTGCTGTTTTCAGTATTCTATCTCTATCTGTTGGATTTGTCATTGTTACGATGATGTGTCTTGGGGTGTTTTTCTTTGGGTCTCTTTTAGTTGGTAGTCTTCAGGCATGCAGGATTTGATTGCATGTAGTCTTTAACTGTCTTTAACTCTGGGAGTATCTCTTTGATGATCTCTTTGACAGTTGATTCTTCCTGGATATCTCCTACCTGGTTCTCTGAGACTCCAATGATTCTTATGTTGTTTCTGTTGAGATTATCAAAGACTTCTTTTTTCATCTTTTCACATTCCTTGAGTACTTTTTCCATTGCTTGTTCTTTTGTCTTAAGGTTCTTTTCCAATTTCTTCTGTTGCGTTGTGTTTTTCTGCATAACATCTTCCAGTACTCTGATTCTCTCCTCAGCTGCTGATACCCTGCTGGTGAGGCCATCCATTGATATTTTCAGTTGAGCTACCATGTTTGTTTTTGTTTTTGTTTTTGGGCCACACCCAGTGATGCTCAGGGTTTACTCCTGGCTATGCTCTCAGAAGTCGCTCCTGGCTTGGGGGACCATATGGGAACTGGGGGATTGAACCGCAGTCGGTCCTAGACTAGCGCAGGCAAGGCAGGCACCTTACCTCCAGTGTCACCACCTGGCCCGAGCTACTGTGTTTTTTAGATCTGTTATTTCAGCTTGGAATTTTCTGGTTTCTGTCTTTGTGTTCTGCTCAGATCAATCTATGCTTTCTTTGAGTTCTTCAAACATCTTCCATATTGATATTTTAAGTTCCTTATCTGAGAGGTTAATTAGGTGGTTTGAATTTATTAGGTCATCTGAGCTTTCGTTTTCATTTTCTGTGCATGGTGTTTGCCTGCGAGGTTTCCCCATTGTCACACTTGTAGTGTGGTTTTTCCTGCATAATGTAGTGGGGTTCATTTGGTTAGAAGAGTGCCTCTTCATAAGAGGCAGCTCTTCTGCTACCTCTAATTGACAGTTTTTTGGGGACGACCTCCCTAAGACTATGAGGACACATTCAGGGATTCAGAAACACAGGCAGACAGGCACAGGCAGGAGAAGTTTCCCTTGAAGTCCTCAGAGTGAACAAAGGCAAAACAGGGCAGCTCCTCCATAGACTAATAACTCAGCTTATTGGATGGCGACTCCACAGCCAGAATTTACTCACTGGGCAGCTTCAAAATGCAGTTTTGGGGGGATGCGCTCCCTAGGCCTCTGAGGAGGCCTTCAGGCATTCAGAAACACAGGCAGACCCATTGTAAATTCTTAATCCAGGTTGTGATCATATCAATTTACTTGATTTTCTTGCTGAGGTATCAGAATTTGTTGTTTCATTATTTCTCCTGGACCACATTCTGCATCCAGTACTTGACTCTATTTATCTTCCATTGAATTCCTAAACAGTGTCTGCTTGTTTGTCTCCTTACCTTAGTGTTGGGAATAGTTGTACATGATTTTAATTTGTTCAATAATATTATTTGTCATTTTAGGGGCCTGGAAAATAATACAACAGTTAAGGTTCTTGCTTTACATGCAGCTAACCTGGGTTTGATCCTCAGCTCCCTATGTGGTCTCTTTAGTCTTTCAAGAGTGATCCCTGAATAAGTCAGGAATAAGTCCTAAGCATCATTAGCTGTGACTTAACTTTCCCTTGCAAATGCCATTTTAAAATTGTTTATTTAGAAAGAGACAATTTAGTTCATGCCCAGCCCACTGTATTGACAGTGAGAGTATCTGTTTGAAATTTAAGTATAACTACTTGTAAATGCCCATATTCAAATATGAGGACTGGAACAGGAGCTCTGGGTTGGATATTTTAATCTTTATATGAGGGACAAGGCGATTAGAGAATACTAAAAAGCTATAAAATTAATGAGTCACAGACAGAAGAAATAGGAAATCGAGGTCCCAGAAGAGAAGTGAGAAGTTTTCAAAGTAACACCTCTCTCTATATTGTTAAGACATATTGTGAAGACAAATAGTTATGTAAACATGAGACTCCTAGAAATAGAATCATTATTAAGGTTGCAATGTACTGTTGGATTATTTTATAAACCTTATTAGAGTTAAAAAATTTTTTACCCAGGGATGGAGAAACCCTGTATCCCCTGGCCAAGGGAATTCCCTCTATAATATTATATATAATAATAATAATAATAATAATAATAATAATAATAATAATAACTGTGTCTATGCAGGTGGAAAAGGAAAAAATCACAAACTAATCATTTTTCCACATATATATTTATTTATTGATTGATTGATTGTTTGATGTCTTTATTTTGGTATAGATATTAAAGTGAATGTTTCCTTTTCTATTTTTATATTATTTTACCTTATCTTTCTCCTTTTTTTTGCACTCCGACATGATATAAATTCAGAACCGAGACTAATGTGTGGTGCTTCTCTTAATTGCTGTAGGGCTCACTGGATATCAAATTTGACATTTATGTTTGTATTGTTATGGTGTTTCAATTACCTTTTTCATGTCCTCTCTCAAACTGCGGGAGATAGCCACTAGGACTCCACCCATTTTCAGCATATTTGTTAATTAATTTTTTTATTATTTTTATTTTATTTTATTTTAAATTATTTTTTATTTTTTGCTTAATCTTTACCACATTCTATTGTCATTCTCTCCCTCAAACAAAACCACATAACACGATTTATCTAGGTTAGACTCTCAAATAGAGGGAGAAACAAGGGAGGGCACCAGGACCAAAAGGATGTATGATCACTGATTAAGCTGGACATAGAGGGAACCACCTACTCTAGCAGCCTTGGGGGAGTGGCAGAATTGTGGGGGACATGGGTTGCAGAAAGGGAATGGGGATGGGGAGAGGACAAATTTGGTGGTGGGTATTCCCATGATTCAATGTTAATATGTACCTAAAATACTAATATGAAAGATATGTAAGCCACTATGATCAAAATTAAAAATAATTATAAAAAATTTTACCCAGGCTTTCAGTTGTAGTTTGTTGACCAGGATCAAAATCATACTCCACACTTGACACAGAAGCAACAATGTACAAAGCAGAGATGAAAGGTTCCTCCCCAAGGAAGAATGATAACCTGCCAGTGATAGTTCTCTTATTCAACCTTTCCCCCCACTAGCCATTAACAATTTCTATACTAAACATTTTACAAAGAAACTGCCTGCGAGAAAAAAACAGACATTTGCCCACACCATACAACATCTGGAGAAAGGGGTGTTGTGTTCTCCATGATTTAAAACACCGAAATCTTCTTGCTCTAGGCAACCTGAACTTCTCTTTCTCACAGACTCCACACACAAGCCGCCTTACTTTAACATGGCTTACCTATTCACAAAACTGCTTGCCATGGCAACCTGTGTCTGCCTGACAGCAGTTATAATTTGCTTGGAACAACTGCAGCAAAATGTCATTGCTCATAAACTCTTTAAGCCAAAATGTTTTATTCTTCCCATGATTTCCCAATGACTTTGTTGTTATTGCTTGGTCTTTGTCTAAAGAATATCTGTAGGTGACAAACATTCATAATGAGACACATGCTTCCTTAGTATTGGTGCTATATGGTGTTAGGGTTGTTATAGGCTCCCAGAATAGAAAAGTAATTTATTTACCCCCTTTGTGCCACAAAAGCAGGATGCAAATAATACTTGCCCAAACCTAGTTATTCTATATTTTATTTAAAAAAGAACCCATGGATTGAAATGCTGTGGGGAATAATAACAGATAGAGATTCAAAATAAATAAAACCTGGTCTGAACCCTAGTTTGTGCCCTTGGTTATCTTTTCTATTCAGAAGAATTCAAACAGTTCCCCAACTTATACTGTGGTATTGTGTGGTGGTTGGTACAAATAGTTGCAGTCAAGAGCTTCCTGTGATCGTGAACAATTATTCACATAAAACAGTCACAGATTCACTATGTTGCCTGCCAAAAGGCAGTGTCTGTTGGACAATACTACCATATTTTAATTTCAAATATTGGTATTTGCTGCGATATTTGTTTCTGTGGCACAAACATGTTTGTATCAATATGCTCCTTGTTGTTTGAGTTGCGATTCAAGTACCCACCAAGCAGTAGCAATTGCAATTTTCCAAAACAGTTGTTCACTATTTTTCAAGTCAGATTATTGATCTATATTTGGCATACAGCATGTGCAAAATGTATTATGCAAATGAGAATGGTGCTCTTGGTCCAGAGAATGAAAGGAATTAGTTTTAAGCCAAGAAGAATGTGCCCATGAGAAAATGATGGAGATGTTTGACCCAGACTATGATAATCTTTTAGTTGAAAGTAGATGCTTCCAGATGCCCTTCTTCAATAGTTCAGAGAAGATTCTTCTAGATTCTTTTCCTCAACTTTACAACTCATTATAAAAGAAACTACTTCATAGGTCATGTAAAAATATCATTTAGGGCAATAATGATAGTCCCATGAGTTGTGTCCTATCTTGCACAACAGCTAACACACTTTCAATCCCTGGAATCCCATATGGTTCCCTGAGCAATCCAGGAGTAATCTCTGAGTGCCGGGCCAGGACTGACCCCTGTGTACTGCCAAACAAAGCACCAACAAGAACAAAATACCTTTTAAAAGAAACCCTTTTGATGCTCATAACGAATATATTTATATTTTGATAACAAATGAGGTTTTCTTCTCATTTTATTTTTAAGGTTAAGGTATTATGGCAACTCTAAAAGATTAATATATATTTCTATAATTAATACAATGTATAGTACTATATTATTTTTTTTTGTAACTTGGTGGTGTAAAAATTTAAAGTGAATCAGTTATGAATGGTAGCTGCTCTTCTTTTCTGGACTAAAAATCCTGTAAGTTTTTTTTGTTGTTGCTATTTTCCTGTTACATATTCACATATGTATTGCTGAAAATGCTCCAAAGAAGAAGATCTGAGACTGTTTCAGGACCACAGCCTAACGATTAAAAGGTCATAATATGTTGCTTTTTTTTTTCAGGGGCTTTTTTTGATGCTCTCTGGTACTCAAGGGTGAACAGCTGGTCAGCATCTATTGCTTCCTTAGAGATTCACTCCATTGCTGTATTTACTCTGTGAGTCTCTTGTGCTAGATCCTGGGCAATCACCAGAAGTCACCAGTTGCTTCCTCTGCCCTCTGTGCAGAGAGCAAATATAGGGGAAGTGGCAGAGGTGCTGTTGTGTGGAGCCAGGAGCCTATGACAAACTGTTCCTGGAACTAGATAAGTATGATCTGTAACTGGAATGACAGAGACACAAGCTCAGATCTTTCTTTTATTCCCACTCATCTCAAATAGTACAGAAAACACAGGAGATCAGAATTCACACAGGGTTCTGAGACTTTCCGCAATCCTGAGGCCCTAATCCTATTGGAAGCCAGTGGATACAGTGATCTGTCTAGTTTTGTGCTATCTAAATGACAATAAAAATCTTTCTTTCTTCATCTCATTTCTTTCTGATACAAAATAATTGTAGCTCATTATTTTATTTTTAAAATATGGGAGTGAGAGATTTGTGACATACCCACCTGTACTCTGCACTTATTCCTGGCTTTGCACTTTGGGATCATTCCTGGAAGGAAGCATATATGGAATGCTGAAGATCAAACTCAGGTTGGAGGTGACTATTTGCAAGATAAATACCTCACCCTCTGTATTGTATCTCTGGACGTCATTGTTTCTTTTTTATTAATATATTTATTTAAGCACTATGGTTACAAATCAGTTCATAGTTGGGTTTCAGTCAAAAATGTACAACCTCTTTCACCAGTGCAACCTACCCTCCACCTATGTTCCCCATCATCATCTTTCCACCCCTTGGCCTGTATTTGAGACAGGTATTCTGTTTATCTTATTATTGTTGTAATGATAGTTGTCAATATAGCTATTTCTCTAACTGTGCTCACCGCTCTTGTGGTAAGCTTCATAACATGGGCTGGTCCTGTTGGCCCTCAGATCTTTTGTATCTGGGTATTATTTCCATATGGTCTTATTTCTTAAATTCCACAGACAAGTGAGACTATTCTCCCTCTGACTTAATTTATTCAGCATAGGGGACCGGGCGGTGGTGCTGGAGGTAAGGTGCCTGCCTTGCCTGCGCTAGCCTAGGACAGACCGCGGTTCGATCCCCCGGTTTCCCATATGGTCCCCCAAGCCAGGAGCGACTTCTGAGCGCATAGCCAGGAGTAACCCCTGAGCGTCACTGGGTGTGGCCCAAAACCCAAAAAAAATTTATTCAGCATAATAGTTTCCATGTCCATCCATGTATAGGAAAGTTTCATGACTTTTGTTTTTCTAACAGCTGTGTAGTATTCCGTTGTGTGTATATAAGACGGTTTCCTAAGCCACTCATCTGTTGTCACATGTCTGGGTTGTTGGCTGTTTCCAGATTTTGCCTATTGTAATTAAGACTGAAATAGGAGTGCAGAAGACATTTTTTGTATTGTGTTTTTGTTTTCCTAGGGTATATCTCTAGGAGTGGTATAACTAGATCCTATGGGAGTTCAATTTCCAGTTTTTTGAGGAATCCCTATATTGGTTTCCATAACGGCTGGACTAGACAGCATTCCCACCAGCAGTGATGAGAGTTCCTTTCTTTTCATATTCCCACCAGCACATATTGCTCTTGATATTGTGATGTGTCCAGATCCTTTGGAGAAATGATGCCACCCATCTTTTTGTTTGTAAGGGTTGCTTTAGCTATTCATTGATGTTAATTGTTCCAAATGAATTTCTGGAGTGTTTGGTCCACTTTTGAAGAATGTCATGATTACTCTTAGAGGAATTGCATTAGTACAATGCTTTGGGTATTATTGCCATTTTAATGATGTTAATCCTCCCAATCCATGAAGAGGATATGTCTCAATTTACTTGTGTCCTCTTCTTCTTCTTTCTTTTCTTTCTTTCTTTCTTTCTTTCTTTCTTTCTTTTCTTTCTTTCTTTCTTTCTTTCTTTCTTTCTTTCTTTCTTTCTTTCTTTCTTTCTTTCTTTCTTTCTTTCTTTCCTTCTTTCTTTCTTTTCTTTCTTTTTCTATCTCTTCTTTCTTCCCTCCTTCCCTCCTTATTTCTTTCTTCCTTTCTTCTTTCTCTCTCTTTCTTTCTCCTTTTCTTCCTTCCTTTCTTTATTCTTTCTTTATTTCTTCTTTTTCTTTATTCCTTCTTTCTTTCTTCCTTTCTTTTTCTTTTTTCTTTCTTCTTTCCTTCCTTCCTTTTTTCTTTTTTCTTTCTTTCTTTCTTTCATTCTTTCTTTCTCTCTCTTTCTCTTTCTTTCTTTTGCTACATCCTTTTATTCCCAAGCTATTGAGAATTTTTACTCATGAATGGATGCAGGAGCTTATTAGATGATTTATCTACATCTTTTGATATGATCACATCACTTTTCTTTTTTCTTTTGTTGATATGGTATATTACATTAATTGGCTTGCATATATGATGTATTTCCTTCTTGATGAAGCATTGGATCCTATATTCTAGGATTTGTATATCTAAGATATTGGTCTGTAGCTCTCTTCATTTTTGTGGTATCTTTGTCTGATTCTGATATCTGGATGAATACACATTTTTCTCCAATACTCATGGGACATACACCAAGACAGATCACATGCTGGGCTATAAGATATACCTCCATAAAATCAAGAGGATAGAAATTGTATCAACTGTGTACTCAGATCAGGATACACTAAAAATAGAAGTAATTATAAACAAATATAGAGGAATGATTTTATTTTATTTTTTATTTTTTGTCCCCCAATTCACAATACATACCAGGCAAAGGGCCTGGGTTGAGGTGTATATGGGGTGCATTTACTGTACCTCCTCTTTCTATATAGTCAGTGTAAAGAACACAGGTAAGAATTGGGAGGTCTTATCTTTTCTTTTTTTGATTTTTTAAATCAAAAATATATATATAAAATCCTTAACCAGTGCAACATTCCCATGACCAATATCACAAGTGTCCTTCCTTTCCACCCCACACACGGCCTGTACTTTAGAGAGGCTTTCTACTTTATGTCCAGCTACTGACAGGAAGCTCACCATAGGAATAGTTTAGTGCAGTTACAGAAATAACTACACTGAGAATTATCAGCAAAATATGTGAGGTAATTGCTCGCAAACCTAGAGAAACACATGAAGGGAAATGTGATAATAGTGGGAGATCTCAATACTGCACTATCACCACTGGACAGACCCACCAGACAGAAAAATAACAAAAAAACAAGAGCCCTAAATGGAAATTAGATCTAGGGCTAATAGATTTATATAGTCCCCTGCCCCAGAAAACAGAATACACATTCTTCTCAAGCCCACATGGAACCTTTTCCAGAATAGATCATGCCTTAGGATATAAGTCTAACTTGTATAAAAATTACAAATTATGGATCATTAGAAGCACCCTATCAGATCACTATGCAACAGAGGTCAAAATTTACTGTAAGAAGAAGCAATGAGAATATACAACACCTGGATATTAAACAACATGATGTTCACAATAGCTGGATCAAAGAGGAATTCAAGGACGGAATCAAAATATTCCTTGATACAAATGATAATAAAGAGACAGCTTGTCAAAATCAGTGGAACTCAGCAAAAGCAGTAATTAGGAGGAAACTCATAGTAATACAGAACTATGTCAGGAAAGAGAAAAATGACAAAAATCAATAGCATAAATGGTCTCCTTAAGGAGCTGGAACAAAAGCAGCAAAGAAATCTAACCACAGCCAGAAAACAAAGAAAAAAACCAGAGCAGAAATAAACAACATAGAAACTAAGAAAACAATACAGAAAATCAATGAGAACAGGAGTTGGTTTTTCAAAAAATAAACAAGATAGACAAATCACTGGCAAGACTCACCAAAAAAAGAAAAAAAAAGAGGGAAATTACCCAAATTAGTAGAATCAGAAATGAAAGGGAAGAGATTACAACAAAACCCCAAGAAATACAACATATCTTGAGGTCTTATTATGAACAACTATATTCAAGCTAGAGAATCCAGTAGAAATCGACAGATTCCTGGAAAAATACCATCTTCTGAGACTGAAAAAGGAGGATTTAGAAAGCCTAAACAGGCCAATCACTTCAGAGGAAATTGAAGCAATAATTAAGAAAATCCCTAAGAACAAAAGTTCAGGTTCAGATGGCTTTACAGGTGAATTCTATCAGACATTCTGAGAAGACTTACTACCATTGTGCACAGGATATTCCAATCCATTGAAAAGACAGGAAACCTCCCCAGTTCCTTTTAAGAGGGTAATATCACACTCATCAAAAAAGATGACTAAGACACTGCCAAGAAAGAAAACTACAGACCAATCTCACTAATGAACATAGTTGTAAAAATACTCAACAAAATCTTAGCAAACCGAATCTAGCACTACAACAATAAGATTATACACCATGACCAAGTGGGTTTCATCCCAGGGATGCAAGGTTGGTTCAACATACACAAACATCATACACTGCATCAACAACAAGAAAGACAAAAAACACATGATCATATCAATCGATGCAGAGAAGGCATTTGACAAAATCCAATATCCATTCATGTTGAAAACACTCAGCAAAATAAGGTTGGAAGGAACCTTCCTGAAGATAGTTACAGCTATCTCTGAAAAGCCCACAGTCAACATTATCCTTAATGCTGAAAAACTGAAAGCATTTCCACTAAGGTCAGGAATTAAGCAAGGCTGTCCACTCTCTCCACTCTTATTCAATATAATCTTAGAAGTCCTAGCAATAGCAATTCGACAAGAGAAGGGAATCAAAGGAATCCAATTTTGGAAAAAGGAACTCAAACTATCTCTGTTTGCAGGTGATATGATGATATACATAGAAAACCCTAAAGTGTCCACAGTAAAACTCCTAGAAACAATTAACCAATACAGCAAAGTGGCTGGCTACAAAGTCAATACATAAAAGACAATAATGTTCCTCTATACAGATAACTAAGTAGAGGAGAGAGAGATTAAGAAGACAATCCCATTTAAAATAGTATCAAAAATATTAAGTACCTAGGAATTAATCTTACAAGGGAAGTGAAGGATCTATACCAGGGAAACTTCAAAACACTTCAGAAAGAAATTGAAGAGGATCTAAGGAAAGGGAAGAATATCCCATGCTCATGGATAGGTAGAATCAACATAGTCAAAATGACTATCCTACCCAAACTTCTATATAGATTCAATGCAATCCCTATCCAAATTCAGAGATCATTTTTAAAGACTTAGAACAATCTGTCATAAAATTCATCTGGAACCACAAGAGACCCAGGATAGTCAAATACATACTGAAAAACAAGAAGCTGAGTGGCAACTTTTTACCTAACCTGAAGCTATACTATAAAACCATAGTGATCAAAGTAGTGATTATAGTGACAGCGCCTCAGACCAGTGGGTTAGAATGAATTTCCTAAGATAAACCCCCAGATATGTAGTCAACTAATATTTGGCTAAAGAGCCAGGAACTTGAAATGGAACAAAGAAAGTCTCTTCAACAAATTGTGTTGGTACATCTGAAAAGCCACCTGTAAGAGACTGAAAATTGACCCATACCTCACTCCTTATACAAAAGTCAACTCAAAATGGATTGAAGACCTTGAAATCAGACCAAAATCTATAAAGTTTATTGAGGAAAAAATAGGCAGAAAACTCGAAGACCTATATATCAAAAAAAGTCTTCGAGGATAGAGCACCAATGGCAAGAACTTTAGCATCAAACATAAACAAATGGGACTAAATCAAAGTAAAAAGCTTCTGCATGACGAAAGAAACCCTACTTAATACAAGAAGACAGTTAACTGAATGGGAAAAAAATCTTTGCACTCAACACATCAGATAAAAGGCTGATATTTAGAATATACAAAGCACTCAGAAAGCTGAACCCCCCAAAATCTAATAAAGATATAGAAAAATGGGGAGATGAAATGAATAGACACTTCTCCAAGGAAGACTGAAAGACAGCCAACAAACACATGAAAACATGCTCACCTTCACTCATCATTAGGGAAATCCAAATCAAGACAACAATGAGGTACCACCTTACACCAGTGAGGATGTGTTACATCAAAAATAACGGGAACAATCTCTGTTGGCAGGGATGTGGTATGAAAGGAACTTTCATCCACTGCTGGTGGGAATGCCCCCTAGTCCAGGCCCTATGGAAAACAGTCTGGAGAGTTCTCAAGGAACTCAGAATTGAGCTACCATTTGACCCAGCAATTGCTCTCCGAGGTATCTACCCCCAAGTCGGAAGGATATTCATCCCAAAGTATGTGTGCACCCCACTATTTATCGCAGCACTCAGTACAATAGCCAAGATTTGGAACCAACCTCAATGTCCAACAAAAGACGAGTGTATCATGAAGATGTTGTATCTATACACAATGGAATACTACATAGCAGTTAGAAACGATATAAATATAGATTTTTCAGCCATGTGATGGATCTAGAAAAAATAATGTTAAATGAAGTAAGTCAGAAGATGAAAGATAAACTCAGAATGATAACACTATTCTGAAATACTTAGAATATACACCAGATATACAGGCAATACTCCATGATTAAATAGCAGAGTTTAGCAAGGTAGAAACTCCAAACACTGTAATTCTCAACACATCCTGGGGAGTAGTGCCCAAAACAAGTGGAAGAGGAACAACACAAAGCCTTGACTACACATTATACCATAAAGAAACCAGCAACAGAAGAAGCAGCAGCATAGTGAGAACAGGTATGTAATCAGGTTTTACCACAAAGGTTCATAATAATATCTTAGGGATCTTATACAGGATTACAGGTAAAGAATATGATGGGAAGTCACTGACTCCAGTAGAAGCATTTCACAACAATATGCTTTAATGCCTTAATCTTAGTATATTTAAAATAAAATAACCTCTCAGCTTTTCTGTCCACAGAGGTTCTTGGATACAAAGGGTGGACAAATTAAGGTGGCAGCTAGGTGCTCAGTCACATGAGATACCATACTCAGCTTGCATTATGAAAATGTCTTGATAAAAAACTTTAGCATACCCTTTATCTCTAGGTTATGCCCTCTTTTAGGACCTGATGCATGTGACCAACCAGACCATTGAAGCAGCAACTGTGACCCACAGACTTATACTACAAGGCCTACTCATCAAACACGTTCAAGCAAAATAAATTCCCTGGTTCTTTTCTCCTCTCTTCTCACTACTTCTTTTTTCTCCCTTTTCTTCTACCTTTCCTCCTCACTATCATCAATTCAATCTATGTCAAATAAACCACACTGTTATCTCTTCTTTATGAAAGGAATGTTGATATATATGGTGCTGTGAACAATACTGCATAGGGTAAATACCTACATAGATAGACCTCACTAACACATTACTCAAGATGCGAAAACTATATGTATCCAAAAGTTGATCTATTAGTTCCTCTACCTTACATGTACTGTATTTACCTATCTTTCTGTACTTGGCTTATTTCTTGCTCTCCCCTCCTCTTTTTCTTAAGCTATACCTAAGCTAACTACTATATGTTTACATATGGATATGAGCACACAGAGATAGAACTCTTCCTTGACAGCCAAACCTAAATTGTAAACAACCTACACCTATAGTGTATATAGCCCCTCCCATATACTATCCCCTCTTCACCCTTCAGAAATCAGACTATCCCTTCACCCTCCAATCCCAACCCAATTTCCCACCTTATTAAAACTCTTCATCCTCAGTTCTTACTCCATTACGCACCAAGACCGACCTCCTACCCCAATGAGCCAGTACCCAGAACCCAAGCGAAGGGACACCCACTCAGACCCACACCTCATCCCCGGCAAGAAAATACAACCAACGCCCCTACTGACTCATGTTGTGTGGCCCTCCTTCTCACCTCTCCCTAACATGGACTGCTGTTTGATATTGGACTCAGCTCCAAAAGGGACCCCACTCTAAGAACTCTATCCAAGACCTCTCTGCTGCAAATCCTTTCTCAATCTCAAGAAGCCAGGGTGTGTGATGAAAATGCATTCTGGAGCCCATACTCCACAGAAAATCTCAAAAGACTATGGGAAAACCTATAATTCCTTATTAAGTTTAAGACCTATATAATACCACCTCTCAACTTGCTTATCCTCAAATCTAAGGTAGTCTCCTGCATCACTTTGTTCCTATAATTACTTTTTAAAATTTATTTTAAACATTCTTTTGTTCTTTATATGTATGTGAGCATATATATTTTTATTTTTTGTCTTGTTTCTGTTTCCTTCTCTTTCCACCCCAAATGCACCAGCAATATAACGTAGCACCATTTCTTCCTGCAAAGGCATACAAAAAAAAAAAGAGAGAAAATCTTATGTATAAAAACAAGCTCTTATCTACTAGGGATAAGCACTTATATTTTTTACAATACAAGGGCACCTCCCACCTTGAACATATGTCATGTGGACCCGACTTAGACCCCAGGTGATTAGACACCGACCATCCAGGCTTGAACCCTGAGTCCAGACATAGAAATGACAGTTCTCCACAATAGCCCCAGGAACAAAATCCTCTCTGGGACATCCTTAATGCTGCTCTGGCACCAATATATGAGAGTTCTAATAAGATATCCTGACAACAAGGAATGGGAACAACTTGATCTATGAACAGGCAGTCTTACCTCACCAGCTAATGATAAGACAAAATCAGAAGACTTGTCACCCTTTAATCTGTGCAAAAGTCAAGATTGCTATCTACAGATGATGACTTGACAACCATAACTGGGCAGAACATATCCTGAGACCAATAAGAAATCCCTAGTCTAGGTTTTGAAGATTTCTAATTCCAGAGGTCTTACTTAGACAATTGCAACTGAACGGGCCTTCTGGAAACATAACGGAAGACTCTATCCCAGGCTCTAGGATCAGCACAATGACCAAGATCACCAACTACAGAAGACGGATTAAAACGACAGTGAAGGAACAGAACTTCTAGAACCACAAAGAAAGACTTCATTATAACCTCCATTCCTTGGCCTGTGCAGATACCAAGATCTCTAGATACAGAGGTCTGACTTTATTACCCAGGACAGAGCTGAAGCCTTCCATACACCACAAAGACACCGAGGAGAGAAAAAGAACATGCAAGGAGTCTATAGTTATTCCCATGACAGTATACTTCAAAGGTAGAGAAATCCTGTAGCTATTAGGCCAAGAAAATTCCCTCACTATTGTCCCCAATATTTATAGTGCCTATGCAGGATAGAAAAAACAGCACAAAATGACCTTTATTAATTAATTAATTTATTTATTTATTTGATTTCTATGTTTTGGTTTGGATATTGAAGTTGTGGTCTCCATTTTTTTTATTATTTCTTTTTCTTTTTTTTTCATTCTTGAGCTCTGTTATGTTTTTATTTCAGGACCGTGGTTATTATGTCGTACTTGTCTTTATTGCTGTAGTGCACACTGGATTTTTTATTTGATATCTCCTTTTGTATTTTTGTGGTGATTCACTTCCTTTATGACATTTATTTATTTATTTATTTATTTATTTATTTATTTATTTATTTTTTGGGTTTTTTTTGGTCACACCCAGTGACGCTCAGGGGTTACTCCTGGCTATTCGCTCAGAAGTCGCTCCTGGCAGGCACGGGGGACCATATGGGGAACCAGGGGATCGAACCGCAGTCCGACCTAGGTTAGCACAAGGCAAGGCAGGCACCTTACCTTTAGCACCACCGCCCGGCCCCCATTTATTTATTTATTTATTTATTTATTTATTTATTTATTTATTTATTTATTTATTTGATTTCTATGTTTTGGTTTGGATATTGAAGTTCTGGTCTCCATTTTTTTATTATTTCTTTTTCTTTTTTTTTCATTCTTGAGCTCTGTTATGTTTTTATTTCAGGACCATGGTTATTATGTCGTACTTGTCTTTATTGCTGTAGTGCACACTGGATTTTTTATTTGATATCTCCTTTTGTATTTTTGTGGTGATTCACTTCCTTTTTCCCTTCTCTCCCTCAAACTGAGGTTGAGGGCCTCTAAAAGGACTTCACCCATTTTTCTGTTTATTTGATTTTTACCCCATTTAATTGCTTTTCTTTTCTTCAAACAAAACCACATAACTTGAACTACCTAGTTCTGCCTCTCAAACAGAGGAGGAAATAGTGGAGGGTACCAAGAACAAACAGTTGTATGATCAGTAAGTAGTAAGCTAGACACAGGGGACCACTTATACTAGCAGCCCAGGGGTGAGGTTGGGGGATATGGTATGCAAGATGGGAACGGGGTGAAGAGAGGACAACTTTGGTGATGGAAATTTCACTGATTCATTGTCAATATGTACCTAAAATATTACTGTGAAAGATATGTAAGCCACTTTGGTCAAAATAAAAATTATAATAAAACAACTTGGAAAATGACCAACAAAATGAATAGGCAGGTGGAAATAAATAATAAAACTTTGATCAGAAATTAATGAATTAAATAGCCATAAAACAACTTAAAAGATTAATAAAAGATAGAATTGATTCTTCAAACAAATAAGATTGAAATATCATTAGAATCACAAAGTAGAGAGAAAATTAATAGAATGAATCAGAAATTAAGAGGGCGTTGCACTACATCACTATAAAAGTTCAAAGGGTAATCAGCGATTACTTTGAGAATCTTTATGCCACAAAACAAGAGAACCCAGGGAAAAAATGAATAAATTCTTGGACTCCTAACTTCCCAAAGTTGAAATAAGATGATCTGAAATATCTGAACAGATTTATCACTATTGAGAAATTGTAATGGAAATAAAATGGCTTTCCAAAATACAAAAGCCCAGACCCAGATGAATTCACTAGTGATTTCTTTTAAACTTTTTTTTTGTGTGTGGTTTTTGGGTCACACCCGGCAGTGCTCAGGGGTTACTCCTGGCTCCATGCTCAGAAATTGCTCCTGGCAGGCACGGGGGACCATATGGGGCACCGGGATTCGAACCGATGACCTTTTCCATGAAAGGCAAACGCCTTGCCTCCATGCTGTCTCCCAGGTCCCAGATTTCTTTTAAACTTTTAAATAGGATCTACTGCCAATCCTTTTCAGGTTCCTCCATGAAACTGAAAAAAAAATTCACAAATAGTTTTTATGAAGCTAACATAATCCTGATACCAAAAGCAGACATACACCCCCCCAAAAAGTGAATTTCAGGCCAATATTTCTCATGAACATAGAAGTAAAGATGCTCAATAATATACATTCAAGGACTGGAGAGATAACATGGAGGTAAGGCGTTTGCCTTGTGTGCAGAAGGATGGTGGTTCAAATCCCGGCATCCCATATGGTCCCCCGAGCCTACCAGGGCTGATTTCAGAGCATAGATATCCAGGAGTGGCCCCTGAGCGCTGCTGGGTGTGACCCTCCCCCAAAAAACAAAACAAACAAACAAAAATACTATCAAATAGAATTCAACAGTTTATCTAGAAGGTCATATATCATGAGCAAGCAAAGATGCAAAAATGGTTTAACATGCACAAACAAATCAATATAATAGCAATGAAAATAAAAATAAAAATAAAAATAAAAACCAAACCAAGAAACAGGAGGAGAGAAACAGGTTTTGGAAGAAATGTATTTGCAGTGGTCAGAAAATGGATTTTTGGGGGACGGAAATCATTGTTTACCATCATGGAGCTAGACTCAGAAAAATAAGCTGCTGGCATCAGGTTATACTGGAAGTAAGAGTTAACAAATAAACTTACCAGCGGGGAGCTTTTGGTGGACTTTCTTTGGTACTGAAATTTGTGACTGCAGGATAGTTAAGGCCAAATTTCTGTAGTAAGGATACAAAAATCAAAATAACAGGAAAAGAGAAATATAATGTCACAGTCATGTCAGAAATATAGCCAGTAATCCACACAAGGGTCAATGATTGACTTCTCCAACGGGCCTTCTGGCAGATATTTCTTGGGAGGAAAATTAGGCACTGCACCAGGAAAGCCAAAAGCCATGTCTGGTGCGTGCTTCCGTAATAAATAGAGACATGCATGCTGCATTGCCTCTATATATTTGCATTCATACATAAGAGTTAATATCTCACTTAGAAGGCATTCATAAAATCTAGCAACAAAGAAACCAATGACTCCAACAAGAAATGGTGAAAGTAAATTAACAGACACCTCTAAGAGGAGGCAATACAGATGGCCAACAAGCATATGAAAATTGTTCATCATCACTTGTTATTAGGAAACTTCAATTCAAAGCCACAATAAAATATACACCAATTAGAATGACAAATACATATTAAAAACATAAAGCAACTAGAAACAACCCATTTTAGCAGGTCTGTGGTAATAAATAAACAAAAACATGAATTCTCATATACAGCTGGTGGGAATGCTGTTGGGCTCCAGCCCCTAGAAAAAAGTATTCTGCAGATGTCTTAAAAACTCAATAATAGTGATTCCTTATGTGCTTGATAATTTCAGGATAAGATATAAGAACAAGGGTAAAGTAGTTGGATTCAGTCCATTAGCAAGCAAGATAGATATTAGTGCCACTGCTGAGAACAGGATGCTGAGTATGGCTAGAATCAAAGCTTCAGCAGAGGAACTTTTCTTGAAATAAAACAAACTTTTGGGCTGGAGTGATGAAATAGCAGGTAGGAAGCTTGCCTTGCATGCAGCCGACCCAGTTTTTATTCCAAGATCCCTTTATGGTTTCTCAAGTAGTGAGTGAGAAATAAAGAGAGGAGAGAAGAAAAAGAGGAGGGAGGAAAGTGGAAGATAAGAGAAGAGCAGAGAGATGAGGAAAGGAATGAGAGAGAACACTTAGAAAAGTTAATGCTTGCTGATTTGATGATACATGAAGAAAGTTTATTTTATTTGTCAAGTTAATATATGGCTGATTAGGAGTTGAAATTGTATAGGAGTTAAAATCATAAGTAGCATATTTGAAGACAGAGGAGATAAATTTTCTTCTTTGACAGCCAATGATAAAATATCATTTGAGAGTTCATTTCAGAAAATGAAAGTAAAGGGAACTCAATCTGCTATATTTGTGTGATTTTTTTATTTTGATACTAGTCTCAAGAAAATTTTTTGAATATACACAAGACTGGGAAGTTAGCATGTCTTGCAAACTTAGATTTGTCTTTACCCTGACTCCAAATTTGATTTCCATAGCTACTCTACTAAGAGTCTTGCATATGACCCATTAGTTTATCAGATTGTCACTTTCCTAGCTGTCAAATGAAACCACAATAGCAACAAAATGATCAGTTTATTTGGAGATTTGAATTGTTTAAATATGTGGAACATTGGTTGTTACATGTGATTTTTTGGTATAACCAAATCTTGATGAAAAAGTGTTTTTTTTCAGTCCACTGCATAACCTAAGGGTGTTGTTAACTCTAAAATTATGAACTTAACTCAGAAGTAGAAAGAATCGTTTAGTAATCTTCAGTGATCCATCACTCACTACAATCATTTCAATTCAAGGCCAGTCTTTTTTTATTAATTTAACTTTATTTTTTATATAAAATCTTTATGTAAGCACCATGATTACGGGCATGATTGTAGTTGCATTTCAGTCATAAACAGAACACTCCCCCACTTCACCAGTGCAACCTTCCCATCACCAATGCTCCCCATCTCCCTTCTTCCCCTGCCTCTATTCAAGACAGGAATTCAACTTCTCTCATTCATTAAGATGGTCACGTTAGTTGTTACTGTAAATTTTATTAATTCTTTACTACTTTTATTATTTATATTAATTATACATGGATAAAATATACATGTCTAAATTTTAAACTGATATTATTTATCAAAAACAAGAGCTTAAGAATGTAAATAGCTATTAAACTTCCTCTTTTTTTTGCTTCAGTCTCTGTAGAGATGTCAAAAATTGCCAATCAATGCCGACTAAATTTCAAATCGTCATGGTGGAGTATTGGGAAAAGTTTTCGATTAGCAATAATTGCGCCTCGGATAAGA
>PVKC010009111.1:0-27257 GCA_004027635.1 Crocidura indochinensis
AAGGGAAACGCTTCTCTTACTCTGCCTTTCATTCAGTCCTAACTGGGTCATTGAACAACGAAAAAAGTTGGTGGTGCACTTGGGGCGCGAACCCCCAGGGAGTGGAGCCCACTGAACCCCGATAGTCATCCTCCCCTCGCCCGGGGCGTCCCAACCCAGCCTGCCTGCCTTCCCTTTCCTCCCGACCCCACCAACACTCGCCCTCCCCCGGCTGCAGCGAGAACCCCAACAAGTCCGCAGGAGGAGAGATCCGGGCCACTGGGAACGTGGACTTCGCCTCCCCCCGCGGCGTGGGGATGGAGCGGCACCGGGATGGCTCGGAGGGCGGCTGGGGAGCTGAGGTCGAGGGGCTGGGGATCACTCACCGCTGTCCGGCCCGGGCGGCGGCTCCCAGCCTCGCACCGTGGGCCGGGGGGCGGGGGTGGGGCAGAGGGGGGACAGAGAGGGTCTCGGGGTGGCCCTGGAGCGGCTGCCGTGCGGCCTGCTCGCTCCGAGCGGAGGGCCGGGAGCCGGACTCGCCCCGCCCGCCCCCGAGCGCGCGCCTGCCTAGCCCGGCCCAGCCCGGCCCAGCCCTGCGCTCGCGATTGGGGGCGTGGCAGAGGCGGGACGATCAACGGGGCCGAGTCCTGATTGGTAGGCACGAGTGGGCGGGACCCCGCGAGAAGCAAGGGGCCAGCCATTGGACGCTTGGGTACTCGGCCGAAGCCTCCTATTGGCTACGGCGGGCCTCGGGCGAGTGGGCGATTGGCGCGTGGGTCGGGAAGATGTCCCCCGGGGCCAGGATGCCCCGAAAGGTGCCTCCCCCCACCTTCGCCTAGTCGGCGCCGCCGGATCTTGCAGTGAGTGGGTGCGCGTCTCGGGCCACTTTGCTCTCGGAGTTCCCCAGGACCCGCCTTACTTGGCTCAACTTTTTGGACCTGAAAGGACCCTCAGCATCCTCTTGTCAGCAGCACAAGCCTCGTCGAGGACTCAGTCTCCCGTCAAGTGCTTACCGCAAAGGGAAACTTGTTTCCCAAAAGCATCCAGGTCCCCGAGCGATGGCACGGCGGTAGGGCGTTTGCCTTGCACGCACACGGCAGACCTGGGACGGACCGGGATTCGATTTCCGGCATCCCATATAGTCCCCCGAGCCTGCCAGGAGTGATTTCTGAGCGCAGAGACCCGGAGTAACCTCTGAGCGCCGCCGAGTGTGGCCCAAAACCCCCCACCCCCCAATAAAAAGCATCCAAAGTCCTGCCTGCTGGAAGAACGAGGAGCCTAGAAGCGTGCGCCTTTTGTTGCTTTCCGGGTTCACTTAGTATCGAACTGGGACTGAGCAATAGCACAGTGGATAAGGGCTCTTGCCTTACCGCCAGGTGTGACACCACCGTAACCAACTAATAAGTTTTAAAATATTTTATTGAGTCACCATGGAATGAGAGTCATCCATGATGGGGTTCTAGGTATATAGTAGTTAAAAAGATTCTTAACATTTAGTAATATAATATTGTAAATATGAATCGATGTTAATCATTAATATTTATTACTTAATACTTCATTATTGTGGATATTTATCATGTTTAACCAATTCTTTCACCAGTGTCCACTTCTACCAATGCTCCCGCTCCTATTTGCCTCCTACCTGTCTGCTTGTCTCCTTTTAGCAATTCCTAAAAACCACCTTCTTCAAACTAGTATCAGCAAAAATAGTAACCAAGGACTTTTACTCAGCTGTAGAATTATAAACTTGATTCTGTAGTTTAAACTAAGCTCATTGGTACCTACAGATCTCTTAAATCATGATTTATGCCCCCCCACGTGTATGTAATGAAAGGGAAAGTGTGACATTTTAGACAATGGCAGCCATAATGATCAGGGCAGACTTTATTCACTAATAATCTAAATTGATTAGACTGGTGGAATGTTCAGGGTTTTTTTTTTTGTTTTGTTTTGTTGTTTTTTTTTAGGGGGAGCACACAAGGTTTGGAGACCATACAGGGTATCAGGAACTGTACCTCAGTCGACCACAAGCACAGCAAACACCTTACCCACTGTATTATCTCTCCAGGCTCAATACACAAGGCTGTTGTAGAAAACCGGTTCAGAGGGGCCGGAGAGATAGCACAGCGGTGTTTGCCTTGCAAACAGCCGATCCAGGACCTAACGTAGTTAGTTGGTTTGAATCCCAGAGTCCCATATGGTCCCCCTGTGCCTGCCAGGAGCCATTTCTGAGTAAATTGCCAGGAGTAACACCTGAGCACCTAGGATGTGGCCCAAAAACCACCACCAACAACAAAAAAGAAAACCAGTTAAGAACACCCTAACAGCTGAGCACCGCTGGGTGTGGCCCAAAAACCAACAACAACAAAAAGAAAAGCAGTTAAGAACACCCTATCTGCTGTGCTATTGTCCGGGGAGATCTTTTATTTTTTGCCTTTGGGCTACATTCAGCAATGATACTCAGGGGTTACTCATGGCTCTGCACTCAGCAATCACTCTGGCTGTACTCAGGGAACCACATGGGATGCTGTGGATCAAACTCAGGTCAGCCACATGCGAGGCAAATACCCTACCACTGCTTTGCTCTGGCCCTTATTTTATTTTTTTTTTTGGTTTTTGGACCACACCCGGTAGTGCTCAGGGGTTACTCCTGGCTATCTGCTCAGAAATAGCTCCTGGCAGGCACAGGGGACCATATGGGACACCAGGATTCGAACCAACCACCTTTGGTCCTGGAACGGCTGCTTACAAGGTAAATGCCGCTGTGCTAGTTCTCTGGGCCCCATGGCCCTTATTTTCAATGTAGATTACTCTTCCATCTTTGTTTTGGGGCCACACCTGGCAATGTTCAAGGAGTGCCAAGGATCGGATCCATGTCAGACGTTGTGCAAGCTAAGTGCCTTCCCTGCTATGCTATCTCTCTGGTCCCTCATCTTTCATGGTTAGGAAAGTAACGGGAAGCTCTTGCCTCTCTCTTTGCATGGTTCAGAGGCACATTTCTCTTTACTTAACACTCATTTTCGTGCATAAGTATAGTACGATCACCCACGCACTGTCTATCCAAGCCCCAGTGAATGATTCTGAATCAGGATCCCACAACAAATAATCCAGACCAGGCTGAGGGTAAAACACGTGTTGTCTAGCAGTTTCCTATCTAGTCTCCACCTCTCTGCCTGCCAGAACTGCCATTTTTATTGTGTACAGAGATCCCCCCTGGCTGGGGCAGTAAACCCTCCCAGGTTTACAAGTAAGACTAACTTTGTGTTGGGTAAAACCAAGCTGTTAAACAGATACAAAGAAACCAGGGATAAACTTTGTTTTAGGTAAAATAATGTGTAACCCAACAAAGTTTTTTTTTTTTTTTTTTGAGTCACACCCAGCAGCGCTCAGGAGTTACTCCTGGATTTATGCTCAGAAATCACTCCTGGCAGGCTCAGGGGACCATATGGGATGCCGGGATTCGAACCACCGACCTTCTGCATGCCTTACCTCCATGCTATTTCTCCAGCCCCACAAAGTATTTCTTTAAAAGGGTTTCATAGGTGGACCAGAGAGCTAGTACAGCACATAAGGCACTCACTTGCCTTGCACGCAGCAGACCAAGTTCAATCTCCAGAATACCATATGGTCCCCAGATCCCCACCAGTAGTGATCCCTGAGTGCAGAGCTGGGAGTAAGCCCTAAGCATTGTCAGTTATAACGTATAACCCTAAATCTTAAAATCATAAAATAAAATAAAGGCTCTAGTGGGGGCCAGAGAAATACTATAGCAGGTAAGACACTTATCTTGCAAACAAGCTGACCCCATTTCAATGCCCAGAACTCTGACCCTCCCTCAGGAGTGATTCCCTGATTACAGAGTCAGAGTAAGCCCTGATCACTGCTGGATATAATCCCAAATCAAAAATAACACAAAAGGCTTCTGAAGAACTTTTATGCTTCAGAACACCTCAATACTCGTATCTGCTCCTGGGACTGAATGACTGTGGTGCAGCTGTTGGAACAATTAAAGAAAACATGTTGGCCAAGTTCCTGTGTTTCTTCTTGTGGAGAGCCCTTAGAGGGTTCATACAAGTTACATTCTTCTCCTTAAGACTAAAGTTGGCTGTTGGGGAAAGGGGGAAAAAATGACAGGGTGAGGGGCAAGAGCTATAGTACAGTGGGTAGGATGTTGCCTTGTACAGGGTACAATCCCTGGCTCCCCTGAACCTGCCAGGAGTGATGATCCCTGAGCAGAGCCAGATTTAGCCCTGGACACCACAAGGTGTGGCTCCCAAACCAAAAGGTGAGACTGAACAGAAGTACAAAATGCTTTCCCTATTCTAGGGTGACTCTAAAGAAAAGGACAAGGAATGTGTGAGATAGGAAAGGAAAGGATCCTCAACTTCCCAGTGTACTGTACATTTCCTAAGAAATGCCAGTTATGAGGCCAGAGTGATAGCATAGTGATAGACCATTTGCCTTGCATGTGGCACACCTAGGACAGACCTGGGTTCGATCCCCAGCATCCCATATGGCCCCTGAACCTGCAGGAATGATTTCTGAGCGCAGAGCCAGAAGTAATTCCTGAGTATCATCTGTGTGAACAAAAAAAAAAAAAGAAAAACAGTGCCATAGTTGAAGGTTGACCAGCCTGTGGGGTGCTGAAGGTCGTGATAAGAATATTTGGGAAGATTTCAGAAAAACTAATCTACCATTATGAGCACAAAGTCTCAAAAGACATCCAGAGCCACAGGATATCCCAAGGACAAGTGCTAGTACAAGAATCTAGGGAAGGCCCCATTACCTTTCCTCAGATGCCTACTTCGCATGCTGACTCTACTAGCCTTCACACCTGGATTCTCAGCACAAGAGAAGTAAGGGTACTAGTCGGTGACATCACAGCTTAGCTATTCTGATGTCACAAGGAGGAATCTATTTTATCGCTTCTTTCCAGAAATGGAGGTCCTTGCCTTTCCTTTTTACCATATTCATCCTTTGCTCTAGGGTCAACCTTGAATACGGAAAAGTTTTATTCTGTCCTTCCATGCTTCAAGAGCAGAATTTAACTTGGTTAGATCCTTTTAAGAGTATCCACAAGAAGAAATGGATTTGACTCAAGGTGTTCCCTTTAATTGCACAGCAGTTGGTGCTAGGTACCAGAAAACAAATGTGCCGAGTTCTGGTATTTTCCACTCTGGTGGGAAAGTGCAGATGGGATCCTATCCTGGGTTCTTCTTTGGTTTTTTTTTTTTTTTTTTGGTTTTTGGGCCACACCCGGTGACGCTCAGGGGTTACTCCTGACTATGTGCTCAGAAGTCACTCCTGGCTTGGGGGACCATATGGGAGACCGGGGGATCGAACCGCGGTCCGTCCTAGGTTAGCACAGGCAAGGCAGGCACCTTACCTCCAGCGCCACCACCCGGCCCCCTGGGTTCTTCTTTGAAGGCTGCCCAACCCCTTCATTTTCCCACCCAGTTTTTGCCTAGCCAGAGAACTTCAGCCTAAGAAATGCGATTGGGAGATTACCCTTGTCTTTGGTCTCTTGCCACCTTTGGCCCAGAAACAAGAACCACTCAACATCTTATATTTTCAAGTTTTAACTTTATTTTAATGGCATGTATGAGGTGGTTAATCTGGGTGGGAAGGCAAATGCAAGAAGCGCAATGAGGCACTGAACTGCTGGATTTCTTCCCCCACGAACCTTGATGCACTGTGAAGGGGAGGGGAGATTTCAGGAAGGCCTGATGGTAACCAGTTCTGGGATCGGTCACAAAACAATTCCTTTTCATTCGTTCAAAGGGTGGCTTATCTTTTCTTCTGGGTTTTTGGGTCACACCTGGCAGTGCTGAGGGATCACCCCTAGCAGGGCTTAGAGACCCATAAGGTGTGAAGACTAAACCCAGGTCGGTTGCATGCAAGGCAGACACCGTATCCACTATATTGTCCTTTTTTATTTTTTTTATTTTTTTGGCTTTTTTAGCTATATCTGGTGGCACTCAGAAATCGTTCCTGGCAAACTCTGGGGACCATATGGGATGCCGGGGATTGAACAGAGGTCAGCCACGCAATAACACGTTTCTGCCTCCTGCTCAATCATTAACCACTTCTAAACCTGCGGTCTCATCTGTAGAGAAACCTTGAGCCACTGACTTTCTAAAGAAAAGCCTTTCAAACTGCTAGGGCCTGTGGATTGCAAGGACCTAGAGGTACTCTAGAGAAGTACCCGAGTTAAAGCTGTTACGAAGAGAATTGCGTAGGTTGCAGAAGAAAATGGAAGCAGAAGGCTCTGACAGGTTGGCAGAGGAAGGCATCTAGATGAGAGGAAAGGGCCACAGTGTTACTGTTTTGCTGAGGGCACCTGAGCCTCTGCCCAAGGTACCTTCCATCTAGAGCTAACATGTTTAAGTTGCTCTGTTCATACAAGCAGTGATCTTTAGAAAAAGTGCCCACTTTGGGGGCTGGGTGGTGGTGCTGGAGGTAAGGTGACTGACTGCCTTGCCTGCGCTAACCTAGGACGGACCGCGGTTCGATCCCCCAATACCCCATATGGTCCCCTGTGCCTGCCAGGAGCAACTTCTGAGCGAATAGCCAGGAGTAACCCCTGAGCGTCGCCGGGTATGGCCCAAAAACAAAAACAAAAAAAAAAAAAGTGCCCACTTTAGTATTATTTTTAATAGTGGGGAGCTTGAGGCCACACCTTGCAATGCTCAGGGCTTACTCCTGGCTCTAAACTCAGGAATCACTCTTGCACGGTTTGGGTGACCATATGAGATGCTGGGATTAAACATTGGTCAGTCATGCACAAGACAACTACTATTGCTCCACCTCTCAACTGCTTTTTTTGGGGTCATATCCAGTGGCGCTCAGGGTTACTCCTGGCTCTTTGGTCAGAAATCACCCCTGGCAGGCTCAGAGGACCATATGGATGCCAGGAATGTAAGCACTGTCCGTCCTGGGTTGGCCATGTCCAAGGCAAACGCCCTACTGCTGTACTATCTATCTGGTACCCTGCTTTTATTTTTTAATAGTTTTGATTTTGGGGCCACATCCAACTATTCTCAGGGCTTACTCCTGGCTTTTCACTAAGCCTGAAAGGCGTGGGTGGACTACATGGGATGCCAGGGATCAAATTGGGGTCAGTCTCATACAGGGCAAGAGCCTTGCCAGCTATATACTATTGCTCCAGGGCCACAACTGTCTTTAAATGGGACTTTTACAGCACATAGGTTCTGAGGTTCAAAATACTAGTCCTGGTGTTTATGTGTTGTTGAACCAAAGACAGGTTTTTCTGAGCTATGCCCATGGTTAATGGGTACAAATTAGGCAAGATGACTACATTCACTGATGACTCAAGTTCACACTTCTTGGTGGCATTTCAGTACTTTCCCTTTTGGCTCTGCTGAAACTTTGACCAGAAGACAATCCAAAAATCATATTGTTTTCTTTAACATCTAGGGATGTTATTTAAATGGGCATTTGTGTGAGGAGTGACTCACCATCTTTCTTCAAAAGATTAAGGTCCCACACACACTCTTGCTGTGAATGCAAGCATACAAATGTGTGTGTGCTTGCTCACTGGCTCAGTGGGAAGGCAACAGGTGCGCCAAAAATGTCTTGAAAAGTTGATCAACCAGGAAAGGGAGTGGGGAGCTGGTTACCTGGGAGATCCTTGTTCATCAGCAGCCTCAGGATCTCCTTCTCTTTTAGAACACTGTCAAGAAAGAGCCCGAGTGAGAAAGTGGATCAAAGTCTTGTAAAGGAAGTAGGTTTTCCACCCTTTCTCCAGAAGGAATAGCAGAGATCAGAAGGATGAAGAGGGGGGACTAATGGAAAAGGAAAATGAAGGTAAATACTCTAAATACTATAGAGGGGGAAAGAGTGTGCAAAACTTAGGAACAGGGTAAAAGGAAATTCTCATGTGGTTAGGGAGGAGACATCAGGTATGAACATGAATGAGTCAAATACAACTTTCCCATTTCACTCTCTCTGGACATGAAACAGATGTCATCTTCTGGCACCTCTAAATGGTCAAATTGCTTTGACTCGAAGTGTTTTCCTTTTTTTGTTTTTTTGGGCCACACCTGGTGATGCTCAGGGGTAACTCCTGGCTATGCGCTCAGAAATCACCACTGGTGTGGGGGACCATATGGGACGCTGGGGTATCAAACCCCGATCCATCCTAGGCTGGCTGGTGGACGCGGTACACCCTGCAGCACCACTCCGGCCCTATTTTCCATTTTCTTATATTACTTTATTCTCAAAAGAGAATAGTTTCCTTTTACCTTTGGGGGTCCTGGATATTTTCCCCCAAAGAGATGTAGATTATTGCCCCAGAGCTAAGAGTTCCCAGCTTCGAAGGCTGCAGGAGCAAAAGTGAGAAGCAAGGGCCAGACAGGATAAGCTATGGTTGGAGAAGTCCTACTAAACAGAGGCTCTAGATCTTTTTTTTTTTTTTTTTTTGGTTTTTGGGTCATACCCAGTGACGCTCAGGGGTTACTCCTGGCTATGCGCTCAGAAGTCGCTCCTGGCAGGCACGAGGGGGACCATATGGGAACCGGGGGATCGAACCGTGGTCCGTCCAAGGCTAGCGCGGTAAGGCAGGCACCTTACCTGCAGCGCCACCGCCCGGCCCCGGCTCTAGATCTTGATAACATCTTGATAACATAGTTCTTGGGCTATGAACATCGGGGACCTATCCTCAGCCCCAACCAAATACTCATGACCTGAGTATGCAGAATGACCTGAAATGCAGCACTTAGCATAGGTGCAGAATGAGACTTATCTACGTTATTCAGATCACAAAATGATCAAGGGGATTCAAACCAATTTCATCCAATTTCCCAGAGAGAAAATGAGTCCAAATAAAGTGAAATAAGATAGACAGCTAATCAGCAATCTTTTCCTGAAGCAGAAAGGATGGCGATTCTCATAAATTACTCTTTCTTGACAGATAAATCCATAAAGTGCATAGAGGCCATTGAAAGGCACCCCAGAGATCAAGTTGGCGTCTGAGTGTACCAACCCCTTAGGCAAGTATGAATGATGTGGCTACAACGGAGGGGCTTAGAGTTGGTTTTTCCTTCATTTGATCCCCCAGGACTGCCTAAAGGCTTGAAAGCAAGGACTCTCCTAGTCAGTCCTGGAGACTTACAAGAGACATAATGCCAGGTGCAGGAGAGCAAGGGCCAGCTTCTGGGGGAAGCGAGCAAGGCCATTAAGGTCAAGTTAAAGCTAAAATGAGCGAGCTGGGGGCCCTGAGGTGGCAAAAGCCCGGAAGAAGAGGGAATGCGCCAGCCATTCAATAGTGTTCAGATGGGAAGGGCTCTTCTTTCCCACAGGAGCCTTGCTCAGTCCCAAGGCCACCCCCGTGGGCCTGATAAGCTATCGCTTTCTCTGGACCACGAATAGATGAGGGGATCACGCTAGCTCCGGGGGAGCTCTGTGCAGCCTCCACACCAATCTCCTGCGCCTCAGCAGCGGCAGGCACGCACCACGGGCCGATCTTGTTCTGTTTTTGGGTCACACCCTGCAGCATTCAGGGGTTCCTCCGGGCTCTACGCTCAGGAATCGCTCCTGGCAGGCTCGGGGGACCCTATGGGATGCCGGGATTCGAACCACCGTCCTTGTGCACGCAAGGCAAACGCCCTACCTCCGTGCTCTCTCTCGGGACCAGCCCCATCTCTCTAGTCAGTGCCTGCTCGCCCCATCTCCGCGTCGCCCCTTCGTTCCTCCCCGACACGGGCGCGCGGGGTCTCAGATGAAATGGATCCAGCCCTGCGGCTCCGGGACGCCGCCACTGCCCGGGTGCTCGGGCCCGCGGAGGGCGTAGTCGCGGCCGCCGTTGTTGTCCCAGAACTCGTGGCCCGTGACGCGGTAGCGCAGGGCGAAGAGCAGGGCGCCCCCGACGGGCGGCGCGGGCAGGCGGAAGGCGAAGCGGTCGGCGCGGGGCGGGGGCGGCGCGGGGCCGGCGTAGGCGGCGGGCGCCTCGCGTTGACTCCGCCAGCCGTCGGCGCTCCAGCGCACGCTCACGCGCTTCTCGAAGGCCAGGTCCAGCACGCGCGCGCTCCCGGCCACGCCCAGCGGGCCCGCCTCGGCGCGTTCCAGGCAGATGCGCTGCGCCTGCAAGCGGGCGGCGAAGTCCGGCTCGCTGGCCGGGTCCAGGGATGCGCGCGCCTCCTGGGGGAGGGAAACGGAGGGAGGCGGGGTCAGTCGTGTAATGGCCAATCAGAGGGGCGGGTCAATTCAAGCATAAGCCAATCAGAGGTTGAGTACGCGTTACGTCAGGGGCGTGGGAAGGGAGGGTCGTCAGAGGCGGGGTGAGAGCGAGGCTCTGGGCTAATCAGAGGCTGAACGGGGCGTCCCAGGAGCCAAACCTAGACCAATCAGAAACTTGAGCATGCACCTACGTCAAGGGGCGGGGAAAGGGAAGGTGAAGGCGGAGGCGTCCAGGCCTTCAGAGGTGCGGTCAGAGCGAGGCGCTAGGCCAATCGGCGTCCAAGCAGCGAAAGACCTAGACCTAGGCCAATCAGAAGCTGAAGAGGCGTTCCGTCAGGGGGCGGGGCTAGGGAGGGTCAAGGCGGAAGCGTGGGGCCAACCAGAGGCTGAGCGCGGCTTCCAGGCCTTCAGAGGCGGGGTCATCAGAATCTGAGCGCAGCATCCCGGCAGCCAAAGGGGAGGGTGAGAATCAGGCCTACGCCAATCAGAAGCTGAGCGCGCGTCTACGCCAGGGGGCGGGGCAAGGGAGGGTCTAGGCGGAAGCGCCGGGCCGACCAGAAGCAAAGTGCGGGCGTCCCGGCGGTGCAGCCAGGGGCTACAGTGGGAAAGTGGCTTCGCGGACGGGGATCCCCCAGGGCAGGGCAATCCGGGGCCAGGCCGAGCGAGGCACGTCCCGCACACTCCCTCCGCGCCGGGCGGGGACGCGCGGGCCGCCTACCTGGAGGCCTCGGGCGCGGGGCTGGCAGGGCGCGAAGTGGCGGAGGGCGTCCCTCTGCAGCTGGATCTGGACGTGGCGGGGCACCCGCGGCAGCTCCCCGGGCCGGAAGCGGCGCACCGCGGCCAGCTCCAGCCCCAGCGCGTCGGCGAAGCGCACCTTCTTGCGCGTGTCCGGGCTGCGGGGCGCCCGGCCGCCGCCGCCCCCGCCCCCGCCGGCCGGTGCGGAGCGAGCCCGGCGGCCGCGGCCGGGAGCGTGCGCGCGCGACCGGGCCCCGAGCCGCGTCCCGCCCTCGCCGGGCTCCTCCTCCGGCTCCCGCGCCGGCTCCTCCTCCAGGCTGGGTCTCTGGCCGCGGTAGTAGGCGCGCTCGCTCAGCGCCGCGATGAAGCTCAGGTTGCGGGGGATGTCCGTGCGCAGCGGCGGCTCGCGAGACATGGCACCCGCCCCGGGCGTGCGGCCTGCAGCGGCGCCGCGCCGCCCGCTCCCGCCCGCAGCGACCCGCCGGCTTCAGCGGCGCTTCGCCATCGCGCGCGTCCTCTCTCCTTGCCGTCACCTCCGGGACCCGCGCTGGGCCTGGCTCTGCCTCCCTCCGTGGGCGCCTCTCCCGCCGACTCGGTCCCCGGAGGGGCTCCGGCCATCGGCTCCGGCCTCTGCGAGCTTCGTCCGCTCCGCTCTGAGCCTGCGCTCAACGCCGCTCACGCCCGGCCCCGAGGCCTCGGCGGCCGGGGCCCCCGCCCATAGCCCGCCGACAGGTGGCTCCCCATCTGTCTCTGCCGCGGCCACGCTGCCCGCCCCCTTTTGACAGTGGCCGCCTCGACGTCTCTCTCCGGCCAGCGAAGAGTTAATGCGAAGAGCCAGTCCGCGTTCATGTTCGTGGCCGTGTACTTCAGGGTTCATGTTCCCAGGGCTCCCGACTTTGCAAGGAGCATCCTCTTGCAAAGGCAAGATGATGAAAGCTAGGTAGTCTGAGATGGGGGCACTCAAAAGTTGTGGGGAGACAGCTGCTGGTCCCACGATGTGTTTTTTGTTTTTTTTTTGAAAGGGGGGGCCCACTCCCGGCAATGCTCAGGGGTCACTTCTGACAGTGCTGGGGGACCATCTGGATCCCGGGTTGGCCGCGTAAAGGCAAAAGCCCTATTCGCTCTGCTGTCATTCCAGCCCCTAATTTTTATTTATTATTATTATTATTTTGGTTTTTGGGTCACACCCGGCAGCGCCCAGGGGTTACTCCTGGCAGGCTCAGGGGACCATATGGGATGCCGGGATTCGAACCACCGTCCTTCTGCATGAAAGGCAAAACGCCTTCCCTCCATGCTATCTCTCCAGCCCCTAATTTTTATTTTTTAACTCAGGCATAGATAACCTTTGTCCTCCACTTACAAGGTATGTGTTCTACTCCCGAGCCATATCTGTTTTGTTTTGTTTTGTTTTGTTTTTTGGTTTTTTTGGGGCCACACCCGATGATGCTCAGGGGTTACTCCTGGCTATTCGCTCAGAAGTCGCTCCTGGCAGGCACAGGGGACCATATGGGGAACCGGGGGATCGAACCGCGGTCTGTCCTAGGTTAGCGCAGGCACCTTATCTCCAGCGCCACCGCCCGGCCCCCCGAGCCATATCTGAACCCAGCTAATACCCTTGCTTATTTGTGTTGTCTTGAGCAACAAAAAAAGTGGGACCTGGAGAGATAGCACAGTGGCATTTGCCTTGCAAGCAGCCGATCCAGGACCAAAGGTGGTTGGTTCGAATCCTGGAGTCCCATATGGTCCCCCGTGCCAGCCAGGAGCTCAGCCTGGAGTAACCCCTGAGCACCGCAGGGTGTGGCACAAAAACAAAATGTGTAGTAGAGGGGCTAGAGAGATTGTTAGTTCAACATTACCAGATGAAACCCCAGAGCACCACCAGGTGTACCCCTTCCACCCTCATCTCCCTCTGCCAAAACACAAATAAATAAATACAAACTGTTTAGAGGAGGTGAGAGATGATAGGACAAAGGTTTAAGAGAACATGCCTTGGGGATGAAGAGACAGCACAGCGGTAGGGCATTTGACTTGCACACAGCCCAACCCAGGATGATGGTGGTTTGATTCCCGGCATCCAGAGATTCCTGGTTCCCTAAGAGGCCCAGGGTGTGATCCAAACCCTCCCCACCCCCCACAAATAGAGAGATAGAGAGCATTCCTTTCAGGTAAGGAGGGAACCACAGGATGCTGTTGTTTTGTGTGTGTGTGGGGGGGGGGGTTTGGGTCACACCTGGCAGTGCTCAGGGGTTACTCCTGGCTCCATGCTCAGAAATTGCTCCTGGCAGGCACGGGGAACCATATGGAGCAACGGGATTCGAACCGATGACCTTTTGCATGAAAGGCAAACGCCTTACCTACATGCTATCTCCCGGGCCCGCTGTTGGGTTTTTTAACACATACTAGTGTTCAGGAACTACTCCTGACAAAACACAGAACTGCTCCAAAGTCACTCCTGACAGTGTTTAGTGGACAGATGATGCAAGGGATCAAACCCAGGACAGGGGCCGGAGAGAGAGCACAGAGGTAAGGCCTTGCTCAAGCCTGATCCAGGACAGACCAGCGTCCCATATGGTCCCCTGAGCCTGCCAGGGCGATTTCTGACCACAGCCAGAAGTAATCCCTGAGCATGGTCCCAAGCAAAAACTAAAAGCAATCCAAGACAACTGCAAGGCAACTGCTTACCCTCTGTATTATCTCTAGCCCTAGGTACAATTTTATTAAATTTTTAAAATTTATTTTGAGTTTGGGCCATATCCTGCAGTACAAAGGGTTTACTCCTGCCACTACACTCAGGTATCACTCAAAGGGCCTAGGGGACCATATAGGATGTTAGTGGTCGACCTGGGTCAGACTCATGCAAAGCAAGCATCCTATCCCCTGTACTATTGGTCCATCCCTCATTGATATAATTTTTAAGGCTTAGAGAATTAGCTCTGTGGGCTGAAATTTATGCTTTGCTTGCAGGAGTGTGGATAGCACTACCAGGAACTACCTGTGCCCCACCTTACTGAGCTGAGCTGGAAGTAACACCTGGCAATGGTCCAAAACAAGCAAGCCATCCTAGGAATAGAGAATAATAGTATGCCTATTTTATAGATGGAAACGTAGTGAAAGCGCAGCTAGGAGCTAGGATTAGAACCTGACAGGTCCTAACGTCTTTTGTTTTGGTTTTGGTTTTGGGTCACACCCAGCAGTGCTCAGAGGTTACTTCTGGCTCTACACTCAGAAATTGCTCCTGGCAGACTCCGGACAGTATGAGATGGGATTTGAACCACCCTCCTCCTGCATGCAAGGCAAATGCCCTACCTCCATACTATCTCTCTGGCCCCAGGTTCTAATGTCTTAACCTGTTTGGTTCTGTAACATTAAAATACTTAATAGTAAATCCAGAGGAATATGATAGGGGATAAAACACTTGCTTTGTGTACAGAGGAACCCAGTTTAACCTCTAGTACCATAAAATAGTGCCAAGAGTTATCTCTAACATGCAGCCAGGAATAGGCCCTATCATCATCACTATGGCTTTAAATCCCCCCCAATTTTTAGAATGTTAGGGTTTGGGAAGGGCATATCTGGCAATGTTCACAGGTTATTCCTGGCTCTGTACTCTGGATTTACTCCTAGCAATTCTTGGGGGCCATATAGGATACCAGGGATCGAACCTGGGTTGCCTATGAGCAGGACGAGTGCCCTCTCCACTGTATTGTCACCCCAGACCCTCATTATTTTGTTTGGCGCCACCCGGTGGCGCTCAGGAGTTACTTCTGACTCTGCTCAGAAATCACTCCTGGTAGTCTCAGGGGACCATACAGGATGCCAGGGATTGAACGTGGGTCAGCAGCCAGCAAGGCAAATGCCCTACCTTTTGTGCTATTACTCCGGCTAGAGTAGAGTTAGAACAGCAAGTAGAGTCCTTGCCTTCAAGTGTTCCAACTAAGTTCAGTCCCCTGCATTCCATATTGTCCTCTGAGCCCACTAGGAGTAATTCCTGAGCATAGAGCCAGGAGTAACCTGTGAGCACCCCTGGATGCATCCAAAACAAATAAAAAGGGGTGTAGAAGATTGAAATGGAATACCCAAAACTTGTTTTGCTGGGGTTCACATCCTATGATGCTTAGGGACTACTGTCAGGGTGCTAGGTAGGAATGGCTCCAGGTGGTGCTCCCAGGCCCACCCAGGCCCAAAGAAACAGGCATAAATTATTGTAGTATATTATTTAACCCTGTATGTAACAGTATTATAGTTTAATCTGTAATTAATATTAAACCATTCTTATTTTTATTTTTGTTTTGGGGGTCATACCTGGTGGCACTTAGAGGTGATTGCTGGCACTGGGCTCAGAAATCGTTCCTGGAAGGCTCGAGGTACCAAATGGGATGCCAGGGATCAAATCTGGGTCCATCCTGGGTCGGCTGCATGCAAGGCAAACACCCTACCGTTGTACTATCATTCTGGCCCCTTCTTTATTTTTAAAATTGGGGGGGGGGTGGGCACACTGCACAAGATTAGGAGTTAATCCTGGCTCTGAGTTCAGGAATCACTCCTGGTGGAGTACAGAAGATCATATGGGGTACAGGAGATCATATGGGGTACTTTTTATGCCCTCTTTTTTTTGGGGGGGCCACACCCATTGACACTCAGGAATTACTCCTGGCTATGCACTCAGAAATTGCTCCTGACTTGGGGGCATATGGGACGCTGGGGATCGAACTGCAGTTCGTCCTAGGTTAGTGCGTGCAAGGCACTAACCGCTGTGCCACTGCTCTGGCCCCAAACTAGGAGGATTCTTTTCATGAAACAGGTCACACCAGTTATGCATAGAGGTTTCTCCTGACACTACATTCAAGAATCACTTCAGGCAGGCTCAAGGGACCATATGAGATGCCAAGGATTGAACCTAGGTAGGCTTTATGCAAGGATTGGCCACCTGCAAGGTAAGTTCCTTACCCCTTATATTTCTTCAGCCTTATTTTTTTTAATTTTTTGTTATTTTGGGGGGCCACATCTGTCAGTGCTCAGGACTTACTCCTGGCTCTGCACTCTGGGATCATTCTTGGAGGTTTCAAGGTATTATATGGAGTTTGGGTTATAGAACCAGGATTGGCCAGGCACAAGAAGCCCTTACCCACTGTACTATCACTCTAGCCTTCAAAACATCTTTGGACCTGGCATTTGTGTTGTTCTAGTACTTCTGTTCTCCTGACTGACAAAGAAGCTTTATTCCAAATCAATCTTTGTTTCATATACAGCCTGTGCAGTAACTGATGAGCAGTGTTGAGTGATTTGGCCGGTCAACATTAACTTCAAATCTATTATTCCAAGGACATGAAGTGAACAAAATTCAGTTCCTTTTCTCACAGAGCTTATAAATAAGTTGTGTGGGCAGAGAGAACTATATTTGGATCTTGAGACTTGAAAGTATTTTTATTTCACGTCAATGCCTTTAGAAGAATCAGGGTTGTGAACGAAGGACTAGACTAGGCTACTCTTAAGGAGGCAGCCAAAAATATGGCAGGGGAGATGACTCAAAAGTCTAGGCTAGAAAAAGAAAGTCTAGGCTAGAGCCTAGGCTTTGCGCTCAAGAGGCTCGGATTCGATACCTGGCCAACATAGCCCCCCTGCACTGTAGTAGCAGCCCCCTGTGCACCAAATAAGTGTAGCTCCAAACAGAAAGAAAAAAAAAAAAAAGACTGTCTTGCTGTTGGCAGCTGGAATAGTCAGTCAGTCCATGAACAAAAGTGAAATAAGACTGTGTGGTTGGAACCGAGGTCAGACTTGAAGTCAATTGAGTCTGGGTGTCTGAGGATATGGCTTGGTGGAATTATTTAATTCTCTTCACCCATAGATTGAAGAATTGTGCTGCATAAAGGTTGGTGAGGCTAAAACGCACAGATAAAGACAGTACTTAGCTGTAAGTGTTGTAAAAAAAAAAAAAAAAAGACCTGGCTTTTCCAGTAGTGGGCAGGTGGGCGGCAGATGCCGAGGAGACCAGCAGAAAGGAGGGCTCAAGCTGCCGTTTCCTGGGTGTTGTTTGGGGGTTCCTCCAAATCGAGTGTTAAAGAAATGCCAGCAAGCGACCATGGGACCCAATCAGAATGCCCGAGAGTGCCCTCCAGTGGCCCGGCTGCTTCACACCCACAGCAGGGGCTGGAATCAATAGCTCCCAGGGATAACAGTCATGTGGGTCTATGAAACCTGAAAGATAAACATCAGCTTAGACGCTGACAACCTATTAGAACACAGAGGGGTTATGGGAGGGTAGAAGGAAGGTTAAGGAATTCTATCATTTCCTCCAGGCTTCTATACTGTCTGTCTTTTTCATTATGAGAAGAGCTCACTTTGAAGAGATGCAACTTTAGAAAATCGATTCGAAGACCCACAAAGATGAAAAATTTACCTGTAGAAACTGCTTGTGACCTAAAATAAACTCTGGTTCTTAGATGCCTGGCTAAGGCCCCAGTCCACCGAGATAAGACTCTGGGTCTAAAGTTTACATTCTGGAGAAACAAGCAGGTGAAATACAGGGAAGGCCCCTACAGGCCTAGGGAACCACATTCCTTCTTTGGAACTCATTCCCAGGCTGGAAAAGTTCAACAAGTGCTCGGAACATCAGAGACCTTCAGGAGATGTTGCATTTGCCTGGAGGTTTCCAGAGGCCGCTTGGAGGCTCGGGAGCTGAGCTGGGCCCTGGCCAGCCTTCCGGGAGGGCCCCCTCTCTCCCGGGTTGTGGCTCTTCCCAATCCTGCGTCCCGGCCCCGCCCCTCTCTCCGGACGCATCTCTGGGCCCCATCATCACCCAGCGCCGGGCCCTCCCCTTTTCTCCTCCTCCTTCCTTCCTTCCTTCCCTCCCTCCCTCTCTCCCTCCCTCTCCGCTCCTGCACCAGGAAACAGTCCGGATCCCGGCAGCGGCCTGACCCCGTGAGATCCCTAACCTGGCAGGCAGGCGGGGTTGGAAACCGGCTGAGGGTGGGGGGGAGGGAGGAGCTGGGCCTTCGGGTTGCCCTGGGGAGTCGGGAGTAGAGGAGGTGTCGGCAGGAAGCCCTTGGCCCTGGGTTTCCCCGGGAGGACATTCCTTAATTATGGATTTGGCCACACAGCTGGTACTGTGTTTGGGGCAGGGGCCCAGGCCCAGGAGCTGCAACTCCAGCCCTTCTCAAGCCAGGCCCTGAACCCCGGCCTTCCCTGCCTCTCTCTGATCACCCCCTCCTATTCCCAGGGCTCCACGCTGGCCAGAAGGATGAAAGGCCACAGCTGGAGCCTCCTTGCCACCGGCGCTGGGCCCTAAGAGCTGCCATCCAGGCGGGGTGAGTGTCTTCCTTCACTGCCCTTGGCGAGCCTTTGCTTCTCCCCCTTTCCCTTCACCCCATCACCCCTGCCCGTGGCCTTGCCAGCATCTCCCACCATGCCACAGGGGAGCCCCTCAGACCCTTCCCCTGGCCAGAAAAGTGCCCTGTGTAGAGGGGTATAGGGATGTATGTGCCACAGAGCTGGCGTTGTCTTCTGGACAAAAGAATCCCAAGTGTTTAAAGAAAAGATGCAGACTTGTGTGACATTTTGTGACTGCTGGCCAGCACCTCAAGCCCACCCTTCATCCTATCTTATTTCCCAGCTTCTCACTCCTCTCTGTCTAGTGATCTCAGTGCATCTCCTCCCACCCCTCACCTCTTCCTGTCTCACTGCATCCTCCAAGACTGAAAGGTCCCTTCAGGAGTCCCTGGCCTCACCCTCATGCTAGTCTTTGATCTTTGATTCTTGCAGCCGCCCGGATGGCGACCCCCGCCTCAGCCCCAGATACACGGGCTCTGGTGGCAGACTTTGTAGGATATAAACTGAGGCAGAAGGGTTATGTTTGTGGAGCAGGCCCCGGGGAGGGCCCGGCAGCTGATCCACTGCACCAAGCTATGCGTGCGGCTGGAGATGAGTTCGAGACCCGCTTCCGGCGCACCTTCTCCGACCTGGCGGCCCAGTTGCATGTGACCCCAGGTTCTGCCCAGCAGCGCTTCACCCAGGTGTCCGACGAACTCTTCCAAGGGGGCCCCAACTGGGGTCGCCTTGTGGCCTTCTTTGTCTTCGGAGCAGCGCTGTGTGCTGAGAGTGTCAACAAGGAGATGGAGCCGCTCGTGGGGCAGGTGCAGGAGTGGATGGTAGCATACCTGGAGACGAGGCTGGCCGACTGGATCCACAGCAGCGGGGGCTGGGTAAGGAGCTTCTCCAATGCTACTCTGCAATCTCGCTTCAAGGCTGCTCTCCAGAGGGGAGTGAGGCTCTGGGCCGGGTGGTAGAATCCAGGGCTGGGCTCAGTCTCCCGTTTGGGTGGAAGCAGATTACCTCGCTGTGGGCATGAGGGTGGACTTTGCCCTCCAGGGCTGCTGGCCATCCAGTTATAACTGTATGGGCTTCTGGTCCAAAGGACTGGACGCATAGTCCTCGGGGAATGCCCTCAGAGAAATGGCTTGTCCTGCCATCAGAAATTTGGACACTAAAGTACTCGGCATTCGTGGTGGTGGGTGGATAGTGGTGGGACCAGAAATGGGTGATGGTTAGATAAGCGAGACCTACCACAGTTTTGAGCAGGATTTTGGGCCGAGGATGGGAGTACCCTTGAGGGAGAGAGGGGAAATGAGCCTGGATTATAGGGGGTGTTGGGATCTGTAGGGCTCTGTGTAGAGAAGGGCTGGGTGTGGGGAAGGGCTTGCAGTGGCTGGAACTGGAACTTTTCCTCTCCTCTCTTCTTCACTCTTGCCTCTCCTGATACCCCTTTCTCCTTCTTTCTCTACTTCCCCTCTCTCCCACAGGCGGCGTTCACAGCTCTGTACGGGGACGGGGCCCTGGAGGAGGCGCGGCGGCTGCGGGAGGGGAACTGGGCCTCAGTGAGGACAGTGCTGACGGGGGCTGTGGCACTGGGGGCCCTGGTAACTGTAGGGGCCTTTTTTGCTAGCAAGTGAGATGGTGCAGGGCCAGCGGGGCTATGAGTGTTGGGCAGACAGGAGAGCAGAATTGGAACAGAGAAATGCCCTTGGAAGAAGTTGGGTGCACTCATGGGCGGGACACAGGGTCGAGGAGGAGAAAGGTGGCGTGTGGAAGAGCTGGATGTGGTAGGCAGGTGGTTGGAAACATTAACTGGAGACACTGGGAATGTACTTGGAGAGTCTGGATTAGGAGACAGAGTCATTCCAAGGTGGGGGAGATAGAAGGGTCATCTCTGTTGGTTGCATCTCCCTGGGGAATAGCGGCTTGGGTGCCGGGCTGCTTGCACACCTGTGTGCATGTGCACGCGCACGCCTGTGCATGCTGCTTGGCTGAGCTATTGGCGGGCACTCTCCCAGGAGTACATTCCCTCTTGCAGTGTCAAGAATCTGGGGCAGTTATCTGCTCCTCCTCCCCACTCCCTCCCTCTTCCTTCCCTTACCCTGAGCTCTCAAGGCTAAGCGAGAAACACTGTATCCAGGCTTTGGGCCACTTCCCTGCAGCCAGCAGGGCCTGGGGCCTTGTTCCTTCATTAACTCCCTTCCTTGTACCACATGCACTTGCTGCTGCCTCCTGGGCTCTGACAGAAAAGCAGGGCCAGGGGTGCTGTGGGGCCTGCTCTGGGTGGAGGGAGCTGGACCCGCCTATCCCCTTCCTCTCCCACTGTGGCACACTGGTGCCCACAGTGTTCCCTATGTCCGGGACCATCTGTACCCAAACTTCAACCTAAATGGAGGCTTGAATTGATTTTTCTTTGGAGTGTGTGGAAGTTAAAGATAGGCTGATCTAAAATATAGTCTGGGGCCTGCACTGTCTTCGTGACACTGTTGATACCTTCAGAGGAACATTCCAGCTCTGAACCTCTTGGGCCTGAGGGTGATGTGGACTCATGGCTGGACTATTGCTGGGCCGTAGGCTTTGGTGCTGCTTTTACTGAGGACCAGGTGGGTGGGTTCTAGAGTTCCTTCCACAACCTAGAAGCATTTACCTGTTTGCTAAAGCCACACTGTGTGCATGAGTGTTCCTTGTCCGTACCTCATCGTCTGATGATGCTCTACTAACGAGTTCATGGTCCTTGAGAACAAATTGCAGTGACAGCCTTTTAAGAAATAAATCATTTCACTCCATATGCATGCCCTGAGCCAGACCTCACTGCTGCACTTTGCAAGGTGCTAAAATCGCTGCTCTCCAATGTGGACTCCACACACAGTGCTCTAGAACCCTGTCCTTGACCTCGAGCACTGATCAGCTTAGCTAGACATGGAGGAACTCTTGTTAGATTTTTTTCCCCACTTGGTCCCAGAATGTGGCAACATAGTTGTACTCACTAGAAGGTGGGACCAAAATCGGCCTCAGGTGTTTAGCCCAGACTTTTGCTTTTGAGAGAGGGCTGCGCTTTTCCATGATATTTATAGGATTGGTGGCAGACTGCATGTGTCACTGGGTCTGTCCTGAGTGTGCTGGTCGTGGCACCTCAGAGCCAGTCTATATGGCAGGCATTTGGGTGGGGGGTGGGGGTCTCTGACTGCTCAGGACAAACTGGCCATTGGTTTTCCAACTACTTGGCAGAGCCCCAAAGTTTCCTGGGGATTAGCTTTGAGCCCTTGGAGAAGTGGAGGTAGGATGGGGTTATTGAGAAGGCTGGGTGACTTGCCCTCAAATAGAACAGCATCCCCATGTAGTTGTCTTACATATCAGGGTTCAGGGTAGGATTTTGCTTGCATTAAGGGATTTGCTGCTGAAAGAATTTGGAAAACCACTGACTAGATCATCAGCTCCAGAATGGAGCCCATGCTGGGCCAGACTTTTTACCTTGTCCTTGAGCCCACGATGCCTGTCTTTCTTAGCTCTCCTGGGGCTACCAGCAAAACAGGCTCTGGTGCTTGTGGTCAGGTTATTGAGCTGGCCTGAGTGGAGGGAGAGGTGATTTTCTGAAAGGGTAAAGGGCTTGATCCCAGAAACGTAGCTTGAGTGGGACCACAATGGACAGTTTCGACCTGTCCCAGCCTTCTTAGCTTGAGGGGCAATGGAAACCCCAAACATCCTTCTGTCAGGGAAAACTAGACTCTTCTAGAGCCATATAGTTCTTAGCTCTTGGCCAAGAAGGCTGAGTATGGCTCCCAATTTTTAAATCCATTTCATTTTTAAAAATACATAAGGAAAATAAATCTAATTGCCATTTTCCAGATATCAAATCAGTGGAGTGGGTGTTTCTTGCTCTCTAGAGCCCAAAGGGACAAATAGGGACTTTGCTTAGGCCAAGGAAGGAGCAGAAGTAGGGCAACGAGGTCCTGCAATAGTTAATTCCATTTCCTACTTATTCTAGGGCATATATTATTTACTTTTTTAAATCATAAAATGGCGGGAGAACAGATTTGGTTAGTTTAGAAGAAAAGAAAATGCTCTATAAATATAAATATATATTCCTGTATTTTTATTTAATAATTTATAAATACCAAGTTCATTTGACTTTTATTTTTGTGTAATATGTAATGGTCGTATTAAAAAAAATAATAAAGCCCAGAAGTTTAATGAGAAGAACTGAGCAGGGTTTGTGACTTCTGTATTGCATAGCTCGGGGGTTAGGACATTTTTTGATTCAATCATTTCTTGGTGGCCTTGAAAGGATTAGAAAAACAGGGATTTGTGAAAGGGCCAAGATTAAGGAAAAAAAAGTGCCAAGCAAGTCAACCCAAGCCTTAATAAGGTAAATGCATGCAGTATATTGGGAGGGCCACAAACTCAAACCCAAACCCAACCAACCAATTTACCAAAAATTTGGGGCTGGAGAGATAGCACAGTGATAGGGCGTTTGCCTTGCACATGGCTGACCCAGGACAGATCTGGGTTCGATTCCTGGCATCCCATATCCCATATCCCTGAGTATAGAGCCAGGAGTAACCTCTGAGCACTGCCGGGTGTGACCCAAAAACAAAAACAGGGCCCGGAGAGATAGCACAGCAGTGTTTGCCTTGCAAGCAGCCGATCCAGAACCTAAGGTGGTTGGTTCGAATCCCGGTGTCCCATATGGTCCCCTGTGCCTGCCAGGAGCTATTTCTGAGCAGACAGCCAGGAGTAACCCCTGAGCACCGCCGGGTGTGTCCCAAAAACCATAAAAAAAAAAAAAAAGAACAATTTACAAAAATCTTTATGAGAGATAGTTATCAAATCTCCATTTGTGGCTCAGTCACTAATTAGAAGTATAGTGTGTTAGAACATTTTCCCCAATATCCTATTTTCTTCTTTGGACTTTCTTGGGGATGCGGACACACCCGGGGTGTTCAGGGGTCACTCCTGGTTCTGAGCTCAGAAATTACTCCTTGTAGTACTTAGGGGACTTGTGGGATGCTGGGAATCAAACCTTAGTTGACCTTGTGTAAGGCAAATGCCTCACCTACTGTCCCTAGCCCCTCTTCCAGTTCCATCCCTTCTTTGGACTTTAAGTCTGACATAAATGGAGCTCCTGCTTCCTTTCCTAGTTCCCTCTAATATAAACAGTTAAATTGTATGGGATCTACAGGAATTATTTATTCAGCCTATCCTTCTGTATTTCTCGTCTAAAAAGCATATTTGATAGGAATAGTGATTCTTCTAAATTACAAGCAGGAATTTACATTTCAGTGCAATCAGATTATATTGGGGTTTCTATATTAAACTGTAATAAGAAATACAGTATGTAGAGGAAATCAGTGATATATTCCTATCTCTATAGAAAAATCTATAGGGCATGACATAAAATCGGAGAGTGACTTGGTGAACACGGCAATAGCCGAAAGGGAATTAGGTGCTCTTCATAGTTAATATTAGACTAATGATAGCTAATGCATTTATCTCTACAGTAATGTGATGGGTTTAATGATTCCTTGATATTTGCCTACTTCCAAAAAACATTTACAACATCTTACCCTAATACACACAAAAGACAAAACAATAGAAAAATAAAGATTTTTTTTTTTTTTTTGGGTCACACCCGGTGACGCTCAGGGGTTACTCCTGGCTATGCGCTCAGAAGTCACTCCTGGCAGGCACAGGGGACCATATGGGGAACCAGGGGATCGAACCGCGGTCCGTTCTAGGTTAGAACAGGCAAGGCAGGCACCTTACCTCCAGCGCCACCGCCCGGCCCCCTGAAAAATAAAGATTTTTAAAGTAGGGGTGAAGGATAAATTGAAAGTTAACAGTAAGATGACTGCAGAAAGGAACATTAATGTACAGGAAAGTGTTCTATAAACAATATTCCTGAATACTAAAGCTGGCTATAAGTTCAGCTCTGAGCTGCTTGGCAGCTAAAGCAAATTTGAAAACACAATGATATTCCTGCTTCTCTTAGGAAACAAAAGCCCATCAGTTCCTGAAGCTGGGCAAAAGCTTTGTGGCTCTTCTGGGAAGACACTGAGTGATACAGTAGATATACCAGCTATATAACACCAGGCAGTAAATACAATGTTGAGTTCTGCACCATTGTTTCTTATAGAAACATTGAAAGTGGATATAGTAGGTTCTAAGCTTGTTCAGTCAAGCTCAATACAGTTTCAACCAAATAGGCTCTATGATGCTATAGTTTAATATATAAGTCTAGATTTCAGGCTCTCTAAATGGACCGATAGATTGTTAATTTTTCAGATAATTTTTGTGATGTTTCTCCAAAAGGCACTTTTTTTGGTGGGGGGGCCACATCCAGTGATGCTTAGGTGTTGCTCCTGGCTATGCGCTCAGAAATCCCTCCTGGCTTTCGGGATCATATAGGATATCAGGGATCCAACCCAGGTCTGTCCTGGGTCAGCCACGTGCAAGGCAAATGTCCTACCACTGCGCTATCGCTCTGGTCCCATAAGGCACTTATGACATAAATTGGGTATCATTTAGTTATACTTTCTTGCAAAAGAATGGTTTATGGGTTTTGTTTTCACTTATTATTAGATCCTTTGCAGACTTTAAAAGTTGCCTTAAATGTGGACAAAAGCAAGATATAAAACTGAACAATATTTGAAAAATCAACTAGAAGAAAAATTAGGGAATGCCATATAGTTCTTTAGTCATTCATTCATGCTGCAGCAAAAATTCAAGCATTATTTCTGGATCTAATCCCAGATCTAAGCACTGAGGTAGAGAAGAAAACCTGGGAGCCGGGCGTTGGCGCTGGAGGTAAGGTGCCTGCGCTTACCTAGGATGGACCACGGTTCGATCCCCCGGTTTCCCATATGGTCCCCCAAGTCAGGAGCGACTTCTGAGTGCATAGCCAGGAGTAACCCCTGAGCGTCACCGGGTGTGGCCCAAAAACCAAAAAAAAAAAAAAAAAAAAAGAAGAAGAAAACCAACATTTTGGGTTTGCATGGTTACATACATTCTAGTAAAGGAAACAAAAGCAACCAAATAAGTAAAATTTACATTTGTTAACATTATCAATTTATATAAAAAAAGTGATATGCTATGACAAAAAGTAACTAGTAGGGTGGGACTGCAAAGTTACATGAATATGGTTTAATGTTAAGCACCACATTTCTAAGGTAATTTAAATAGTCATAAAAGAATAAAAATATTTTTATTGATATGGAAAGATGTTTTAGTCTTATTAGGCTAAAAGAAAATATACAGCATGATTCCATTTGTTTATCGTTGTGTACACTCTTCTGTACATATATTTGTATACTGAATCTTCAGGAAGAGTATATGCCAAAATAACAGTGATTATCTCATATAACTTTGTCCTTTTGTTTGTTTTTGGATTTGGGGCCATACCCAGCAGCGCTCAGGGGCTATTCCTGGCTTTGTGCTCAGAAATCACCCCTAGCTGGATTGGAGACCCTATGGAATGATGGGATTGAAGTCAGGTCAGACACATGCAAGGCAAATGCCCTGCCCGCTGTGTTATCATTTTGGCTCCTATTTTCAGTATTTTCTGTTTTATTTTTTTAAAATAAAGCATGTTTATTGTAAAATAAGTTTTTCAGGTACAAAACTTTCAATTAAAAAAAAATTGGGGGTTTGGACCACATCCGGTAGTATTCAGGGATTACTCCTGGTGGTGTTCAGGGGACCTTGTGGGGAAATAGGTATTGAACCCGGATTGGTCATGTACAAGGCTAACCCCCTGCTTGCCGTACTATCTCTTTAGACCCAAGTATAAAAGTATTTTTTGGGGGGAATGACACCTAGCAGTGCTCAGGACTTACTTCTGACTTTGCACTCAGAGACCATTCCTGGATGGTTATGGGGATCATATGGAGTGCTAGATATCAAACCTGTATCAGCCATGGGCAAGACAAGCCCTACTAGCTGTTCTATCACTATGGCCCCCAAGGTACAAAGTTTTTTAATTTTAAAATATTACAATTTTTGGTCGGTTTTTTCTCTCCTCCCCCCCCCCTTAAAATATTACTTTTTTATTTTCTTCATTTTGTTTTTTTGGTCACACTGGCAGTGCTTAGGGGTTACTTCTATCTCTGTATTCAGAAGTCGCTCCTGGCAGGCTCTGGGGACCATATGGGATGCTGGGATTTGAACTGCCGTCCTGGATCATCGGCTGCATGCAAGGCAAACACCCTGCTGCTGTGCTATCTCTCTGGCCCCTTATTTTTTGTTTTTTGTTTTTGGCCAAAGCCAACAAAGTTTAGGGATCTTGCCTGGAAGACTTGGGAACTATATGGGGTAATGGGGATTGAATTCAGCCAGTGCCCTACTCTCTGTACTATTTATCTGGAACTTGTACAACGATTTTTCTAAAACTTCTCATTTGAAATGACCACCCCTCTTAAGGTATTAAGATTGGCCAGATTAAGATTGTTAAAACCACCCCTCTTAAGAGTTAAGATAGAAAAAAAAAAAGAGTTAAGATAGACCAGAACAGACTTTATATTAAAAGATAAGGCTTGACTTTCCAAATAGAGGTAAGTAAATGATCAAAACACTGAAATTCTATGTCAGCACTGTCCAGTAGAAATATAATGTAAGTTACATATATGGGGCCAGAGAGAGAGCACAATGGTAGGGCATTTACCTTGCACGCGGCTGACCCAGGACAGATCTGGGTTCGATTTCCATCTTTTCATATCGTCCCCCAAGCCTGTCAGGAGCGATTTCTGAGCACAGCCAGGAGTGACCTCTGAGCGCCCCCCGGGGGTTGCCAAAAAAAATTATATGTATATATATCATACATATACATATACATATATATATATATATAATGTAAGTTACATATATGGTTTTACATATTCTTTTCATTGGGTGTTCGGTCACACTTAGCAGTGTTTGGGAGCTACTTCTGGCTTTGTGCTCTGGGATCATTCCATAGTGCTAAGAGAATCATGTGGTACCAGGGATGTGACCATTAAGGCAAATGCCATACCTCTATGTTATTTCTCTTTTTTTTTTTTTTTTTG
>PVKC010009112.1:0-15000 GCA_004027635.1 Crocidura indochinensis
CAGCATGTAATCTATCCTGGAGAATGTCCCATGTACGTTGGAGAAGAATGTGTATCCAGGTATCTGGGGATGAAGTGTCCTATATATATCCACTAGGCCTCTTTCTTCCATTTCTCTCCTCAGGTCCAGTATATTTTTGTTGGGTTTCAGTCTGGTTGACCTATCCATTGATGAGAACGCCGTGTTAAGGTCCCCCACATGCTACCTCCATGCTATCTCTCTGGCCCCAGTATTTCAACTTTTTTTTTTTCATTTTTTTTTTGTCCCCAGATTCACAATACAGACCCGGCAAGGGTCTGGGTTGAGGTGTATATGGGGTGCATTTACTGTACCTCCTCTTTCTATACAGTCAGTGTAAAGAACACAGCCTGTAATAAGAATTGGGAGGCCTTATTTTTTTTCTTTTCATTTTTTTTATTTTTTCTTTAACTTCACTAATACAACTTTCCCGCCACCAGTGCCCCAAAAGTATTTCAACTTTTAAAGAGAGCCAAATACCAATAATTTTCAGGCTTTTCCAGGAGATTGAAGAAACAGATACACTCCCTAACAGTTTCTCTGAAGCAAACACCACTCTGATAACAGAAGTAGACAGAGACACCACGCACACAAAAAAAGTACAGGCTGATATCTGTGAGGATCACAGATGCAAAGATCCTCAACAAAATACTAAAGCAAATAGAATCTAACAATTCATCAAAAGTTCATACCATGACCAAGTAACATTTATTACAGAGATGTAAGGATGATTTTAAATACACAAGTCAATCAACATAATGTACTATATTAATAAAAGAAAAATAAAAACCATTCTATTTCAATAGATAACATATCAATAAATAAATCTATCATGGCAATGTTAGTAGTAATATAAAATTATTTACAACAGAACTTTGATCCCAATCATAATACTGTAGATTCTATATTGTACATAGTCATAGACTCCATTTAATTTCATCAGTATACCTTATTTAAAACCGGTAAGTGTGGGTGGGGCCACATGCCTTGCATGTGACTTACCCAGGTTCTATCCCATATGATCCCTGAGCCTGCTAGTAATGATTCCTGAGCACAGAGCCAGAGTAACTACTGAGCACTGTTGAGTGAGGCTTCAAAACCAAAACCAAACAAGCAAACAAAAAGCAGGTAAGTGAGCAACAAATGATGAGAACTACCACATATATTAGCTAATTAGATAAGTGCATGCATTTTCTGATACTACTACTTAGTGTCAAATTAGACTCATAACTTTATTTTGATGCATTAAATTTTAATAAATTATTTAATTGAGCATTGTAAGATACACAATTACAAAGTTGTTCATGTTTGAGTTTCAATCATACAATGTCTAATCCCTTTACCAGTGCACATTTCCTGCTACCAGTATCTCCAGTTTCCCTTCTGTCCCTCCTGTCCTCTTCCCTGCCTGCCTCAGTGGCAGAAGTTTTTAATACATCCACTTCTCACACTATTTTTGTTTTAGTGTCAGGAATTTTACAATGAAACTGAGATCAGATAAAAAGATCCTAGCAGGAGGCAGAAAGACAGTCCAAGATTCAGACACTTGCTTTGTAGGTAGCCAACTCCCAACTGATCCCAGGCACCACATATTACCTCCTAAATATAGCCAGGAATGATACCTGAGCACTATGTATGTGTATGGAATGTGTATGGTCCCCCAACACACAAAAAACAACCTTCATTATCTAATTTTATATCCATAACTAAACAAAACTAAGGTAATTTTATCCTAGGTTCACTAACAATTGCTAGTGCCATTATTTTTCACCATACTTTTCTTAGAGAATAGAGTACTCAAAGTTGAGATTAGCCACATTTTCCAATGAACAGAAAAACAAAAATGTAAAGATAAAAGAACAACACACAAAAATTCTATCAAAGAGAAGAAGTATAGTCAAAATCATATTCAGCATCCTGGAAATGGAGAAAGAGAGGGTAAAAAAAACTGTGTAAACAGAAAAACTGAAAGTGCTTGTAACCCTCCATTTGGGGTATTTTTATGTCCTGTATATCTAGTATTGTGCTAGGTGCTTGTATAAAACTGGTTCAAAGTCAGGATGCATTTTGCATGGTTTCTCTATATGTAGTGTGTATGAATGCTCAGATAACTGGCACCTTTCTTGTTCATTTGAGTAGTTTTTAATATTTACTTCTCAAGGATTTTTTTCTTCTTAGATTAAAATGCATTCTTTTAAAGTTTAGTAGCAAGATAGAGAGATAGTAAAGGGGCACTTGCTTCGCATGCACTGATCTGGGTGCAATCCCTGAGCATCACCAGGAAAGAACCTTGAGCACAGAGCTAGGAGTAAGAATTTACATTGCAGGATATACCCCCTCACATAATTAACAATAAAAAAGGCTATTGGCTCTTTATAGTTATTCAACTATCATATCTTTATATACTGATTACTATAGTAATGTATAGCAATAGTATCACAATAAAATATTTTTAAGAGTTACTTTTTAAGGACCAGGATTGAAGCATTTGTCCTACATGTGTGAGACCCTGGTTTGATCCTCAACACTGCCTCCACATAAAAATCTTTTAAAATATCTTGCTGCAGAGACAGCTCAACAGGCTGTGCATGTACTTTCTGTGCAGGAAGCCTGGATTTGATCCCCGAAACCACCTGGTTCCCTGGGCACAGTCAGGAGCAACCTCAAAGTACAGAAAAGATAATAATGTCTGAGCACCTTCAGGTATGTCCAAAAATAAGCCAAACAATTTTAGTTAAAAATGTAACTGATTCTAAAATATCTATTTTGTTCTGATATTAAGTTATATGCTAGAATTATCACCTAAAATCTACATAAAGGGGAAAAGTTCTGAAGAAACAAAAACCCATTTTTATTTTAAAAATTACTTTTATGTTTTAAATTATAATTATTGTTAACAAAGTTAAATTTCAGACTAGGTCTTAGTGCAAATTTATGGTAAATCATCTGCCCCTGGAGCAATGTGGCTTCCTTTCCCACCTTACAGATTTCCTGCTTGTTCCTTCTGCCTATAAAATTCTTCCTTGAGCTCTTGGCCAGGCCGTTCTTTCTCAGTCTTCAAGATTCATTTTTACAACTTATTTATAAAGGATATTTGTGAAGATCTACCCAGTAAAACCCACTGTTCTAAAAGAAATAAGCAGTATTCATTCAATTCATTAAATGGCTAGCTACTTAAACTCTGTTTTGGGATAGCATAACTTAATGTGAGTTTGTAAATTTTATTTTAAAACAAATTTATTTTTATTAGTAATAAAAATTTGGTTTCCAGGGGTCTAGAACAATAGCACAGTGGTAGGGCATTTATTTGCCTTGCATGTGGCTGATCCAGGATGGACCTCGGTTCGATCCCCAGAGTTCCATATGGTCCCCCTAGCAAGGAGCAATGATTTGTTTGTTTGTTTGTTTCTTGGGCATACCTGGTGAGACTTAGGGGTTTCTCCTGGCAGGCTCGGGGGACCATATGGATACTGGGAATCGAACCTGGGTCTCTCCAGGATCGGCAACCTGCAAGGCAAATCCCCTAGCGCTGTCCTCTCTCAGAGCCAGAGAAACCTTGACCATTGCCACCTTCACCCACCATTGGTGTTAAAGAGCCAACACAAAAGCTGAGGTCCAAGGTTTAAGCCAATACTGAGACCCACTCAGGGTCCAGATTTGCATGACATAAGCCATACACATTTTTACTGCTTATATCAGTTTGAATAGAATTTCTGTTATTTGCTACTCAAAACATCCTTATTCTACGACCAAGAAACTAGTTTAAACTAGTAAATATTATGCCAAGGATAATAAGGCAGAATAATACCTGCAAAGTACTATTGCAGGTAAGATTCTTACTGTGTGGCCTCCCAAGCATCAGCAGATATTCAGAGCCAGAAATAAAACCTGACCACAGCTGAGTGTAGCCTAACTCCACTCCAGTGCAATCTGCACAAAGAGGACAGTTTTATTAGTTTTTGCAATGCTGGAGAATCAAACCTAGGAACTCACTCATAAAAGGCAAGTGCTCTAATGCTGGGCTTTATCTCTAGCTTTTCAGAACACATTTTTTTTTGTTTTTTTTGGGGGGGGGGGTCCACACCCGGCAGTGCTCAGGAGTTACTCCTGGCTCCATGCTCAGAAATTGCTCCTGGCAGGCACGGGGGACCATATGGGGCACCGGGATTCGAACCGATGACCTTTTGCATGAAAGGCAAACGCCTTACCTCCATGCTATCTCCCGGGCCCCAGAACACATTTTTAAGGGAAAATACAGTAATGCTTGATTTCAAAACAGACTAAAAGACAGAGGGCTAGACCCTGACCCTGTTTCTGTCAGACAGCTCTAGCCTGTACTGACCCCCAAAAGCAAGGGAATAGGATGTCTCCCATTTAACTGCAGAGCATGTTTGGTGTTCTGAAACTATTTCCTGTTAATTCCAAGGTGATAATTTTGGCTGTGGTTGAGAAGTATTTTTGTAATTATATTTTCTTTTGCTAGTTATTTAAACACAATTCAACATATTTTTGCATTACTTATGTTCTTGCTATGAATTAATAATTACTAATAATTGGAAATTATTGAGATATAATTACCTTAATTTTTGTGTGTGGTTTTACATTAAACCCTTTTTAATAATATTTGAAAGATGTTTGTGTGTGGTTCACCATAGTATCTTCACCATAGTAAAGAAAAAATATTTTATTTTCTGGATAGTCAGGATCTTTGTTGCCCTCCATAATATTGTGATGTTCTATCCTGAAAACTAAATTCACCTGCCCAAAATAGATTCTTCTTTTTATTATTCCGTTTCTTCAGCACATGTCAGACAAAATAAAAGAAAGAAAGAGAAGGATTGAGATCCTGTGTATTCTTTATTCTCAACTATACTGGGGTAAATACAAAGTTCTGCATAAAGATGAGTCATTTTAGTGCAGAGTATTTGGAGTTTCTCTATTGAGACCAAGTCCCTTGTTTAAGTGGGGAAACGCCCACCACACTGTTGATGCATTTGATCATGAATCAGATTCTGAAATGAGGGTGTAGATGAACTCCAGAGAGGTCAGCAATCTTGGGGTGGCACATAAAGTTCTTGGAACCAAGTGTATATTCGGTTTCCCAAATGAATTAATTATCCAATCGAGAGGGTGGTATGGTAAAATAAATAACATTTGTAGCATCTGTTTTTATTGGGCAGGTTGGGCTTGCCCAATTTTATTGGGTGGTGCATACCTCATTAGTGCCAAATGAAATGAAATCCCTCTTTCTAGACACTTGAAAAGAGCTGGCTTTCTAATTGCCAAGAGAAATCTTGGCAAGGATGGCTATATCATTAAGCATCAGCTGTCTCATGTGGACAAATAGAATAACGTGGAAAACAGAGTTATGAGAATTGAGTCACATAAATACATGTTGCTTTGCTTAATTCCTCAACATAAAAACAAGTTAAAAAGAAAAAGGAAATTTCTTGTCAATTCTGATGATGAGTTGCCTCCTAGTAATAGCACCATGCCTTCCAGCTGCTACCTCCACCAGTAAACACAAGTTTTAGTATGTGCAATAGAGGGAAAAGTAAGGAACTTTTTGGAGATAATCTTCAAGAGAAGGGGAAGCATAATTACTGCCCACATGCTAAAGATGACTAATGACCCTGAATCCTGCTATCTACATAGTCAAATATTAAATTTTATTTTCCCTAGTGAGTTTTGTAAATTGCTATTTCTTTAAACTATACGAGTGTTATTCTACTTTGTATTTGCTTGCTAAGACTCTCTTCTTCAAATAGTTCATTTTTTACCAATTTATTATTTACTGACCCCCAGGACCCCCACCCCCACCTCTGAGGTTGAAACAGAGACAAAAAAAATCAGGAAAATCTATTTTTTTTTTTAGGAAAATCTATTTTTGACTCCTTGCCTATTTTTTGTATTTGTTTCCAGCTTCTCCACTTAGAATTGATTGGTTACATCTTTTAAATGTGTTCTGGGATTTTTCTCTGCCATGCATTTTAGGCATTTTAGGGTCTGCTCTCTCTTTGGCCTTCCAAGGGCACTGCAGCTTCTTTAATCTTCACCTCCCAGCATCTGTCCTTCTTTCCTGAAACAAAGCACTAGAGATTATGTTCTTCCTTACACACAGCTCTGGCGATGTATGATCTTCCAAAATTGAGGACACTTCCTGAGGAAGTGGAAATATAATCCCAGGTGTATTAATTTTGAATTAGGCAATAAAAGAAAAGACTGTTTACTCTAAATGGGCTACTAGAAGTTACCTCATTACTACTGTGACTTAGGACAGTTAGAATTTTGAGGATTTCACTTGTTTTAGGTAAGGCTCAGAGCCCTTTCTAGGGAGAAAAATATTCTGTGTTGGTTTTTGTAAATAATGACTTGTAGGTTGCTTGGCAGGGATCATGAAAAAAGGACTGGTGAATGAAGGAGCCTTGAATTGTTTCCAAGAACAGTGCCAAGGACCTTGTTGATTTTCTTCATGAACAGGCAGTGTCTTGGAAATGAATCACAACCAAATAAAAGTTATGGCCAAACCTGGTGCTTTTAACTGGTTCCTTACAGATTACAAAATTAAAATATCTGACTAGCCTTCATCTTGGAGTCTTCATCTTCATCTTTTCTAATTAGGCAGTTTGCCCTCTAGTGACTCAGAGTAGCCCCCAACTTTTCCCAAATTTAGTCTGCAGACCTGTCCTCGGGAAATTGAGAAGATGCTTTGATTCTAGTCAATATTCATGAACTGGCCTACCAGCTGTGGCTTCAGGTTAAAGTGAGAGTTCCAAGTCATTATTTTAAATTGGTTGGAATCATCCAAACCTGTGTGTGAATCCTGCCACCTGCAACCTCTCTTGGGCAAATTCTTTCACCTCTCTGATATCTGACTTGTAGAATCTGATTAGGAAATCTAGCTGCATTGTGGTATTGTGGGGACCAATAAGGTAACACAAGCAAAGTGCCTACCACAAACTTAATAACTAGACAGCTGATGTTATTGGTTTGATTAGTTCATTTCTGATCACTAAGGCACCTCCACTTTACATACTCCCTTAGCTTGATCCTCCTCATAATTCTCTCCCAGTAAGATGACACTAAACTTTGTCCTTACTCTCAACTTTCAGAGTGCTAGTCAGTCTCACTGCTTACATCATCAACAGCCCATGCATTCCAAAAACTTAGAAGCACTTGTGCTACTATCTTACAGATATTTATTTCGAAATCAGAGGATAAAATTTAATTCTGAGAATCAAAATAGCAGTCTTTTTTCAGACTATGAGACCTAGGTTTAATCCTGACACTAGTGGTGTCTGTGGTGGTGGTGGGGGAGGGGGGCACACCTAAGGGGTTGTTCTTGGGTGTTGGACCAGAGGGACCCTGCATTGGCAGAAATAGAACTCAGACTCACACATGTGAGAGCCTATACTCCAGCTTGTGGACATATCTGCCCAGCACTAGCTGTAAAAAATTCTTAAGAAGATTCTAAACACCACAGATTTAAATTTGACATTATTCTTGAAAATTAAATTTATTTTATTTTCTTTATTTTTATTACATATTCTTTTGGGAGGATTTGACCACACCTGGCTCTGCACTCAGAAATTGCTTCTGTTAGGCTCGGGGACCATATGAGATACTGGAGATTGAACCCAGATCAGTCCTGGATCAGCTATTTGCAAGGTAAATGACCTACTGCTGTGTTATTACTCTGGCACCAATTTTCTTTACATGCTTCTTAAAGCTCTTTCTCCTGTATTGTTTTATAATACATTATATTTCTGTTTAATGCCATTGCTATGGTGACAGTGCCTTTTCTTAAGGAATAATCTAGTGATTATTCCTGGCACTAAGTGAATTAGTCAGTCACAGCAATGGAAGTTTCCTCAAATCTAGTCACTCATGCATTCATCTGGCAAATATTTGTGGAATTCTTCCCAGGGAAAAGCTATTATGGAAAATTATTGTATTTGGTTCAAAGATTATTATGTACAAAACAAAATATTTTCTTACCTGTGAAGGTCAGGAATTAGAGAGGTAGAAAGTGAATATCTGAGAAATTTAGATGCCACCAAGCTGAGTTCAAACTCAACTTTCTCATTGTAACTGTGTCAAATGCCTATAAATTTGATATTTTATCCTCCTAACTCTTTCTACTGCACTTTCCTCATTGTAGATAAGTCCAATTAACCTGGCTAGAGCATTCACAAATCTTGTGACATCTGAATTGTTTTGCCTAGCTGATTGACAAGCTGTTCTAATATCAAAATGGTGCTATGTTTCTTTGATGCTTCTAAATTAGAATAATATTAAATCTCATCTCAAAGACCACCCTAACAATCTGTGAGGTGGCAGATGAATCACAAACAAGGAGAATCTCAAAGCATTTATGGGATAAGAGACCATCCTGGGGCCCGGGAGATAGCATTGGAGGTAGGGCGTTTGCCTTTCATGCAAAAAGGTCATCGGTTCGAATCCCGGTGCCCCATATGGTCCCCCGTGCCTGCCAGGAGCAATTTCTGAGCATGGAGCCAGGAGTAACCCCTGAGCACTGCCGGGTGTGACCCAAAAACCAAAAAAAAAAAAATTGAAAAAAAAAAAGAGACCATCCTAATGTATCTGAGACTAGAAGAGTAGAAGTGTAAATAGATAGAGGAACGAGAATGCTTATGCAGAGAGCAGGAATGTTAGAAATGTGAATTTATTCTCTTTGCCACCCAGGGGAGCCAGAGACTCATAAAAATCTTGTAAAAAGCTGCCAGACTTAAGAAGCAGGGCGGGGAAAAGCAGTATTTCAGTTGATGCTCTTGCAGTTGAAGGCAACAAAAAAGTCAACCAACAAAACAAAACAATAAAAAGGGGAATTTATTGATTCCCATAACTTGCAGTTTGGGGGTGCATCTGGTTTGGGCTAAGTCATATCTAGTGCAGTGGGCTCATTGGGATTTGCTGTACTTTTCTACTTCATGTCCCAGAGCTCTGATCTATGTGGCTTTTCATTGGCTCTGAACTGCTTTTACATTGGGCCAAAGCCCAGCTCTGTAGTTCCAGTCTGGCATAGTTATTACAGCTGGAAAGAGGAGAGCTAGTAGGCATCAAATGTGGTTGGACATAGTCCAACATAGGCCCTCTGAATAGGTACCTTCTATTTCATCTTCATTTTACAAATGAATAAAGGTAAACTGTTCAGTGCTTGCCTGAAGGTCAAAAGGTGGTGTCATATGTTGCCCACCAAAGTCCTGTGTGAATGGAGAAAGGTATAGGAGGAAAGGGATGAAATTGGCCTTAGCAGGTTGGCATAGAGGGCATTGGAAAAGTAATTTTCAGTTAGCACTTTTCCATTCTTCAAGCACAGTCTTATTTGCAAATCCCTAATTGTCTCAAAGAAAAAAAAAAGGAACGTTTCATTCATTTAGAGGTACAGGTTGCTCTCTGGTACATAATTTGTGGGTCTGGACTGTGCTGAGGCTTCATGAATTGAGACTGAGCAGTTTTCCTGCCTCACCTAAGGACCTAGAGATTGCTCTCAGGACCTGAATTTTAATTCTCCTACTGTATTCTCATACTGTGGAGAGCCTCCCACCTTCCACCACTCCATTTCCCTGTAAATCAGGTAAATCTGCTAAATCTTTTCAGTGAGGATACATTGAGACCAGCAGAGGGAGAAACAATTTACCTCCCTTCCCCCAAAGAGATGAATTTGGAAGGAAGCAAATTGTGTCAGAGAAAGGTAATGAATGAAGGAATCAGGATGATGAACTTTGACTTTGCACTAAACTACAGATGTCCAAGAAAGCAAGAACCTGGAACCAGAGCCACTGACATTCCCTTTTCTCCTCAAAATGAGGCTTATGTGCAAGAGGGTATTCAGGAATAGCTCATCCACAAGAAAATCTGAAGCCAGAATCAGGCGTGGCCTCTGAAATATGTCTCAATGACCTGACTCCAGTTACTGTGGAATTATAGCACAAGCTCTCAGGCAGATGATTTTAAGCTATTTGGATTTCTCAGAACTTTAAAGAACTACATGCTGAAAAGTGAAAATTTTAGCTGATCACTTAAATATAAGGGTTTCTATGAGTGCTGATAATATTTAAGTAGAACAAAGCTTTTCTGTACTTTTCCTGCCATTGCTACATCATTGGGTTTTTATAGAAAATAAAGCCGGCCAGGGTGCTTAGTTCACAGAGGCCTTTTCTATAAGCCCAAGTGTCAAATCTTTAGTGTTGAAGAGGATCCTTCTATTGGGGTTACCAGCAAACCTGGAGGCATTCCAGCCTATTTACTCCTGAATCTACACTCATATATCATTTTGAGAGTCATTCATTCCACATTCTTTTTTTTTTCCATGTTGTTGTGGTGGTGGTGGTTGTTAGTTTTAATTTTTGTTTTTTTGGCCACACCCAACAACCCTCAAGGGTTACTCTAAGGACCAGCATAAAAATGGGATGATTGGGGCTGGAAAGATAGTATGGAGGTAAGGCATTTGCCTTTCATGCAGAAGGTCATTGGTTCGAATCCTGGCATCCCATAAGGTCCCCCGAGCCTGCCAGAAGCGATTTCTGAGCATGGAGCTAGGAGTAACCCCTGAGCGCTGCTGGTTGTGATCCAAAAACAAACACATACACACACACACACAAAGTGTGTGTGTGTTTCTGTTGTAGAGTGTGTGGGGTTTCAGATGTTCTTAGTGAGCACAGAAGAAGCAATGAACAAAACCCACAAAGTAGGAGTGATCCAGAAATAAGGGCTATTTCTTGATGCTGAAAGAAAAATTTATTCCCCCGTTCACTCCTGCTACTTGCAAGAAGAATAATGCCTTCTAGGAAGAGTCCAAGGTCTGAAAAAGGCAGGAAAGAACTTCAAGTAGACTTTATGTTCTGCCGTAGCATTTTAATCCTTTCTTATCACCTCAAGTCACCGATGACAACTCTGATACCCAAGTAGTTATGAGGACCTAGAATTCCCTTATCAGCATTCTTCCACATGGCATATCCCAGGGTGTGGAAGAAGGAAAATCCTATCTTTCCCTTGAGACCAGTGTATTCTCTTTTGTGCTCAAGTTGTATTAATCCTACTTCTTTCAAAGACATGCCTATGTCAACCCCATCTCTATTGCTCTTCTGGGAACTCATTGAGGACCCTGGGGGTCCCTTTATGGATCATGTTAGCTAGGTTTGTCACAGCTTCTGCCACTTTTCCTTTTATAAGCCCCTCTGTCTTTTTTTTCTTTATTTGTATATACTTACTGTAATGGTAAAAAGATTAACATATTAATATATATATAAATTCTTTTAGGGATAAGAATTCTTTTTCCCCCCATCTGATTTTATTTTGGTTTGAGTTTCTTTGGGGGGGGGGCACATTGAGGCCAGACCTGGTTAAACTTACTCCTGGCTTTGTGCTCATGGATCATTCCTGGCAGTGTTCAGGAGACCATATGTGGTTGGTTATGTGCAAGTCAAGCACCTTAAGTTTTTTTTTTCCTTAAAAATATAACATTAACATCTGTCCCTAAAGGAAGTCATCCCTATGAACCTAGTAGATGATTCAAAGGGGTAATGTTCATGCTTTGCATAGCAGGCAGGGGGCTGAAGGGTCATGCCTCAGTGTCATGTGTGGACTACTTGGTGTGGTTCAAAAATACTTGCACACAAAATAATTGAAAAGTGATTTGGACACTATGGCTACTGTTTCTAATGGAGAAGCTGACTTTGGGCCCTTCACAGAGTACCCCTTCTTATCCTTTCTATCCTCCTATCCTATTCCCTTCACATAAGAATCTGTAAGGTGGGCTTTTGAGCTCCTCAATACTTTTATAAACATCAGTTAGATGTAACTCCCAGAGACCTGTAGACTAGATCTAGATAGGAAATGGATCAATTCTTGAGGATAAGGCTAATGTTATTGAGGATCAATTTCAATGTCTGAATGCATTTATCTGGCAAGCAATATATATACATACAAATATATTATATAAGTAAGTAGTATATGTGTGTATATATATATAAAATGAGTATTAGGTATAAACCCTATCCAAAAATACCATCTTAGTATATAAAATATTTCAAACTTGCATTCATCTAATACTGTTCATGCTTTCATTTCTTCTTCCTACATACATTGAAGTTAAAGTTAAAGAGACTTAAGAAAACGTTTTTGGTTTTCCTCTCTTTTCCACAGTCTGGCCAAAACTATTTCAGGGACTTAGTAGATTTTGGATTCTTTATTGCATGACTTAGCCTGGACCAGGTACACTTGAATTACCACGTACACTTGAATTAGTGTTGATTCATCTGTCCTTGTGCGGTTTCAATGGGTAGCTAGCTCATTTTTAGTTTATTCACCTCTTTCCCAGCATCCTATGGGGTAGAGCTTTCCCTTTACATTTGGTTACTGGCATATGAGTCATCTAACCTTTTAGTGATAGTCTTTAAGACTTTGTGCTAATTGCCATGTCTCCTTCCCTGGGATGGGTCTATCTTGTTTCTGAGTGAGAATACCTTAAAACAGAGTGAGCATAAATTGACGTGAAAAGTTTATATTTGTTCCAGGGTTTTGTTTTTGCCTGTTTTGTTTTAGAATCACACCTGGAGTGCTTATGAGCTTAGTGTTAGGGAACCTCACAATGAGGGAGTCAAATTGAAGTTTCTCATTGGTAAAGCATCATTTGAATCATCTCCCTGCTTGTGCTTCTAAATAATCTACCATGGCAGGGGCTGGTTGCTAAGGGAGAATGTGATCCATCCCTGCCAATCTGATTGCCTCTAGATAATCTACTAATGATTCCCTCAGACTGCGTGCTAACTCCCCATTCCCTGCAGTCCTGACATCTTAAATTTTTTTTGAGGGGGGCCACAACAGTAGTACTCAGGACTTACCCATGGTTCCCTGAGCTCAGTAACAACTCCTAGAAGAGTTTTGGGGAACCCAAAATATATAGGGAATCAAGCCTGGGCCAGCTATGTGAAAACAAACACCCTACCCATTGTGCTATCTCTCTAGTCCTTGGCATTTTAAAATTGAAAAGGAAGAGGTAGAAAGCAGGTAGCTTAGTATATATGGCCTCAGCCTTGATAAATTACATTCACCATGAATATGGCCCATGTGCATCTACTTCTAATTCAAGCAGTACTTCCACTAATATTCCTAGGGTGTGGGCCATTCAGGATTTGATCTCTATAGGAAAAACTAAATGAGCATTTCTGTAAGCCAAACACCAGTTCAGAACCCTAAACATGCCTTTAATTAATAGTAGAATGCAATGTACTATTAATTTCTTTGTGAATAGGATTTCCCAAACAAAAACAGGGACTTAAACAGTCACCCTGTTGTTGTTCCCAAATAACTGTTAGCAGAAATTCAATGTTGTCTTGAGGGAGAAGTAAATAAAACAAAATTAAGAGTAAGTACTCAGTCACCACTTATAGAATATAAGGCTTTTTAAAGGTTGTATTTGGGGGATTTATTAGAAGGAGACTGGGCTATAGAGCTATAGAGCATCATGTAGCTAGATGCTCACTGAGCTAACTCCCACTCAGTAGGTGCAGAAAGCATGATCTTATGGGCTAGGTGACCTCATGGAACTTGCATGCCTAATTATTATGTTAATACAATGTAAATTCAACAACTAGAGTGAACCTAGAGAAGATCCCAACATAACACTACTTACTTTCTAATGGTAAAGTTCTATTTTCTACAAGTATTTCACAGCCAGATAATTTTCATAAGAAAAGACACTGAGCCTTGAATGCCCAAGCTGAATAGAAATGGAAATTGTGACTATTTAAAGTATATTCCAATTTTTTTCCCCTCTCATTCAAGATTTGTCTGAATAATTGGGCTCTTGGCTTGTTTAGGGGAGCTGTTCACATTTGCAAATTAATGATCCTTTCCTAGCTGAGACAGGGTAATGTCCAAATTCTTCATTTAAAAAACAACCCAGATCTGGAAATTTTAATAGTTCCCAATCCTGATTGGATTGTCATTCATTTGGCCCCGAGGCATAAATGTGAGGCTGACAGAAGAGAACACCAAAGGGAGCCAGATAATTACAATGAAAGAAGACAGTGCACTTGGCTCATAAGCCACTGATGACTCTGTCAATAAACCACTTTCTAGAGTCTGTCATTATAGAAATTATGGGAACTTGGAATATCTATGGAAAACAATTTCTAGAACTATATAACCTAACCTAACAGATATTGATAAGTACAGATAAGGCAACTGAATAGGATATTGAAGAAGAAGTAATAGAAGATGAAAGTCTATGAACATTATAGAGTCAACTCAAATGCTGTTTGTTCCAGAGGTTGGATGGAGGCATTAGGTAGCTAGAAAAGAAAAAAATGTCTTCATGTTTATTTTTCTATCGTATACTTTGAGTTTTCTATTTTTTGATATATATACTTGGCACTGTGACCTGAATAGTTTATGTACCTATAAGTAGATAGAGTTTTGGTAGGTAAAAAGTGGTATAAAGGGCAAGATGATTGAGATAGAAACCAGGAACTATCTGTTTTGAGATGTGTGGAAGACTCAGGGCAACCTCCTTGAATGTGCAATCTTCCATCTGAATCTTACATGTAGCTTGTGATTTTCCCCTGCAGAAATTCTAGGCAGGTTGGAGAGATAATGTACTATGGGTAGGGCATTTGCCTTACACTTGACTGACCTTGGTTCTATCCCCAGCACCCCATGTTTTCCTTCCAGTCTGCTAGAACTAATCTAGTCCCCTAAGACTACCAGGAGTGATTCCTGAATGCAGAAACAGGAGTAAGTCCTAAGTACAGTCAGATGTAGCTCCTCAAAACTCAAAAACCAAACACAAATAAAATGATGGGGTCTTTTCAATCAGAAAGAAATATCACAGAGTTTTGTCAGGTTCTGAAAGAACATAAAACTTTCAAACAAAGCAAGGCAATGGTCTTGAAAACAATCCTAGTGTTCTGATAATGGAAATGTCCAGGGCCTGGGACCTGGACCTGGGAGAAGCCT
>PVKC010009112.1:17500-27255 GCA_004027635.1 Crocidura indochinensis
TGGTTTCATGATTCCCTGAACATTTACCAAGAACAACCCCAAATTGAAAGAAACAAAAAGAATTGATGTCTTTCTAATTTTAAGCCACTGAAATTCTTGGGTTGCAAAAAAAAAAAGGGGGGGGCCCGGGAGATAGCATGGAGGTAAGGCATTTGTCTTTCATGCAAAAGGTCATCGATTCGAATCCCGGTGCCCCATATGGTCCCCCGTGCCTGCCAGGAGCAATTTCTGAGCATGGAGCCAGGAGTAACCCCTGAGCACTGCTGGGTGTGACCCAAAAACAAACAAACAAACAAACTAAAAAAAGAAATTTATGGGTTGCTTTTCACCATAGCAAAATTTGGTATCATTGACACATTATTTTATTCTGTATTTCGATTTTTCCCTCTTCTCTTTTCTTTGTTCCTGTGGCATACTAGCTTGCACACTTAATTTTGGTGCCCACTGGGGGAGCATGGTTATGAGCATGGTTGTGGTGCTCTCTGGGTATGTGGACTTTATCTGTGGTGTCTCTCATACCTAGTTGCATTACATCAGAAACCACATGCTCTATAGTGTGAATGATGGCAATACTGGTTGAATAGTGCTCAATCCTGGGGTAGTGCCATTTACTGAACTCAAGACCTCATGCCTGCATGGCAGGTTCTTTGCCTCTGAGCTGTCCTGGAGTGGGAGCTTGACAATGTACTTGATATTCAATTCTTGTAGATTCTGGGTCCAATGAGTTGACTGAGAGCCAGAATGAGATCCTTTGTGAAAAGGTGTAATCATGACTACAGTGCATTGAGAACTAAACAGAGGGGGTTAGGTCAGCAAATGATCTCCTTCCTGTTCATGATACCTGGAGCTTGATGCTCTCCATGTTCTGTGTGTTGCTCTGCTGTTTATGGTTACAGACAGCATAATAAAATCTGGAAGTTCTCGAGTATCTCGCAAAAACAAAGAGAAAGGAAGGAGAAAGCAAATTAAGTTAGCAAAGCAGAGACACAAGGCTAGCGCCGTAAGGCAGGCACCTTACCTGCAGCGCCACCGCCCGGCCCCTATTTATTTATTTATTTATTTATTTATTTATTTATTTATTGGTTTTGGGGTCACACCCGGCAGTGCTCAGGGGTTACTCCTGGCTCCATGCTCAGAAATTGCTCCTGGTAGGCACAGGGGACCATATGGGGCACCGGGATTCGAACCGATGACCTTTTGCATGAAAGGCAAACGCCTTACCTCCATGCTATCTCCCGGACCCCTGGCTTCACCATTCTAAAATTATATGTTTAAACTAAGTTTTCACTCTTTCTGGTTTTAGTACTCCTTTAATATAGCTTTCTGGACAACAGGAAGAGGCTTGGGAATAGCACTGTCAGAGCTGTGTTTTCTCTTCCTCCCTCCCTGTCTCACTGCCTCCCTCCCTGTCTCCCTGCCTCCCTCCCTCCCTGTCTCCCTCCCTGCTTCCCTCCCTCCCTCCCTGTCTCCCTCCCTGTCTCCCTCCCTGTTTCCTCCCTCCCTCCCTGTCTCCCTCCCTTCCTTTCTATTTTGGGCCACACCTAGAGATGCTCAGCATGTACTCCTTGCTTTGTGCTCGTGGTTCACTCTTGGCAGTACTCCAAGCAGTAAGCAGTGCTAGGGAGTGAACCAAGTTAGTCAGTGCCTTAATTCTTGTACATTCTCTCTGATCTTACATTTTTCTTTTAAAAAGGAAATTATAAAAACATCCTTATTTCCCACTTCCCTCCTTTGGTGTTGATGATAACATCTGAGGGACATACCTATGCTTTGTCAAGGTACTCCCACACAAGTTTTTAGCTCTGTGTTTACTATGGTTCTCACTCCTGCAAGGTGCTCATGCAGGAATCACCTTTCTTGGCTAAGGTGCTCTCTGGTCAATCATACCATCTGTGGTGCAGCTGGAATGTAATTGTAGCACCAGGTTTCCCAGAACACAGTGACTCTAGTCTGACTGGCACACTGGGACATTGAGGATTGAAGTATAAGCCATTGCTTTTGAGGCAGGAACTTCTTAACTTTAAACCTTTTTCACTTATGACTCCTTTTTTGTGGGGGAGGGCACCCAGTGATGCTTAGGGGTTACTCCTGACTATGCTATCAGAAATCGTTCCTGGCTGGGGGACCATATGGGACACCGGGGATTGAACTCAGATCCATCCTGGGTCAGCTGCATGCAAGGCAAATACCTTCTAAGGTGCTATTACTCCTGCTCCCAGGTCATCTGTTTCTTCTTTGAAGAAATGTCTATTCACTTCTCCCCATTTTTGAATGAGGTTAGATTTTTGTTGTTGTCATTGTTAAGTTCTGTCAGATAGCTTAGATATTAACCCCTTATCAGATGGGTATTGAGTGAATAGTTTCTCCCATTCTGTGGTTGGCCTTGTATCCTTGTCACTATTTACTCTGAAGTGCAAAAGTTTCTCAGTTTAATGCAGTCCCACTTATTTTTCTTGCATCCACTTGCTTGACCAGTGATGTTTCCTCCTTGAAGATGCCTTTAGTCTTAGTGTCATGGAGTGTTTTGCCTATGTTTTCTTCTTTGTTTCTATGGTTTCATATCAATGTCTTTAAATCATTTTTATTTGTCTGGTTGACCTCTATATTCTGAATTATCTTGAGGGAGGACTAAGAGAGAGCGTAAATGACTAGTGTGCATACTTTGCATGTGGGATGCTTAAATTTGATGGTACTACATGGCACCATCTTAAAGAAGAGTTCCCAAGCACTACTGGGTGTGGGTCTCCCCCAAAATTATAGAGGACACAAAGAATTTGTGTTTATGTGGGCTACTTCTATGAATATTTGCAGTATTTTATAAGATTGAAAATTTTAAATTAGTTATTAATTTAAAACAGTAATAACTTAATAATAACCTATTTATGCTATCTTTTAGTGATAAGTAACTATATTTTCCAAAAGAAAAACATTAGCAATAGGGATGCTGCAATTTTTATTTTCTGGTACTTTCTTTAATATCTGATTTGGTAGAAAAGCAATTTTTATACTTGCTTTTTCATTTTATCTGCTGAAATATATTGATTTAATGAAATCACTAAAGAAAATCTAGTCTCAGAAAGAAGCACAGTTGGAGATGAGAGTATTTTATTAACCCTTATGTGTAAAAGTGGATGTCTTTGATATTATAGACAAACTTCAGACAATTGGTAATTTCTGAAATGTTATTATTGCAATGTGGAATCGGAAAATGTATCAGTGAATTTTCATATTGTGTTACCTAAAACCTGTTGGTCTTTCTGGTTTTGTTTGTTTTTTGGTAAGCTTTTAATATTCCTTATTGAGTGCTGGAAAGATAATACAGTGGTTTAAGGCAGTTGTTTTGTACTCAGCTCACACACGTTTAACCCCAACACCATATCTGGTCTCCCAAGCATCACCACCAGCACAGAGACCCCTAAGCAAGGAACCAGGAATAAGTCTTGAATATTATTTTATCAATGAATAAAAATTATTATTTTGGTTTGGGGGTCACACCTAATAATGCAGGAGGCTCTTGTGGGACCATATGGTTTGGGCAGAAGTTAAACCCAGAGCTCTCACATGCCAGACCTGTGAATGACTCCCCAATTCCCTAATGGAACTTTGTTAGTTTGTATTTTGGAGTCATACTTAACAATCCAATCCTCAGGGCTTACTCCTGACTTTGTACTGAGGAAACATTCCTCGAGGGACTTTAGATGCCATTTAGGCTACTGGGATTTGAACCCACATTGGAATTGTGCAAGGCAAGTGCCCTACCTGCTGTTATCTCAGGCTCCTAAATGGAGCGTTTATAAACTTACTCCTGATTCTATAACATGGTCATAGATCATTCGGAAATATTGTTTCCCAGATGTTTGCATGCAGACCTTGTCAGTGTAAATGTAACTCATCCCACAATTAAAAGGAAAATAAAAACCAATGCAGCTGCTCCCTACAGATCTCACTAAAAATTTTTCAAGGACCAGGAAGCAATTAAGCTCATGAGACAAATCTAAGTTTCTCATTTGAATTTCTCATCAAGGCTTGGATTTTTACCATTGGCCACAAATAATCTCAATCATGTTCCTTATGGTGACAGTCTTGCTTTCTTTTTGAGAAAACCTTGAAAAAACAACTTCCAAGACTGAATCACCATAAATTATAAGTCTATCAATAGAAAATGAACCAGTGAAAAAGAAGCCAGTCCAATTTGCAACTACAATAACCACGGAGTGTTCCTTCTTGCTTTATTAGTTTGCTTTTTGTTTTTGTGTCACACCCAGTAATGCTCAGGATTTATCCTGACTCTACACTAAGGAATGATTCCTGGAAGTGCTCAGGAGTAATGACCATATGAGATATTGAAGTCTTATCCCTTGCCATCTATGCAAGACAGGTGCTCTACCTACTGTGTTATTGCTCTGGTCTCAGAAGTGTTCCTTCTTGAAACCACTCTGCACTCTGATGAGTAACAGAAATATTTTCAAGTCATAGTTTGTCAAAAATCTTAAGAGGCTCAGTTCTTGGGGGGGTATTATTGAACAAACTGAGTAGTATTTAAAATTTTTTATTTTAAAACTGTTATTAAAGCACCATGATTTACAAAATTATTCATAGTTGAGTTTTAAACATACTATGTTCCATCACTGATCCCACCACCAGAGTTATCTTCCACCAGGGCTTATAGTTTCCCCCCCTGCATAACCCAGTTCTTCTTTCCCCACCTTCCATGTTTTCACAGTTAGTCAGTGAGGTTTGGATCTCTTGCTTTCAGTGTTGTTGACTCTGTGGTCTGGATGTTTCACTGTAGCACTCCTTTATACCATAGATGTACTTGGATTGCCTGACTCCTGCTCACTCTTGCTTCCTGTCTATTTCTTCTTCCTCCTTCAGTTTATCCCTTCTCTCTATATATACTCTGGGGCCAAGGGTAATCTAGGAAAGCTCCTTTCAAACATTGGCATGGGGCCTGGAATGATAGCAGAATAAGTAGGGCATTTGCCTTGTACGTGACTTACCTGGATTTGATCTCTAGCAACCCTATGATCAACTGGAATCTGCCAGGAATAACCCCTGAGCACTGCTGGGTATAATTTGAAAACAAACAAAATTGCATTCCCTTGCCCAGTTATTCTATATATCACATATAAATGAGATCATCCTGCCAACAAACTTATTTTTTGTTTGTTTGTTTTTGATTTTGGGGCCACACCTGGTGACATTCAGGGGTTACTTCTAGCTCTGTGCTCAGAAATCACTCCTGGCTTGGGGGACCATATGTGATGCTGGGGAATAAAACCATGGTCCGTGCTAGGTAAGTTGCATGCAAGTCAAATGCCCTACCACTGCCCCACTGCTCCAGCCCCCAAATTTACTAGTTTTTATTGTGTCTTCAGTGATCTTTCCAGTGACTGACTTTCCCTTCGTCAATGTTAGTGTTATTGGCTGTCACTATCTTGATTAATGTGCTAGTTTTTAGCATTCTCACCACCTTCTTTATTGCAGTACTGGTGAAAATCCAAAAATAGGAAAATGTTTTATTATAAAAATTAATTTTAACTGGACCATAGTGTGGGCACATTGGTAGGGCTTTTGCCTGCTTGCTGCTGACCTGGGATGGACCAGCCCTGGCTCGATTCCTGGCATCCCATATGATTCCCCGAGCCTGCCGAGTGATTTCTGAGAGCAGAGACAAGAGTAATCCCTAAATAGAAAGCCTGTCTAGAGTACAGGCAGGGATTGGGTGGGGAGGAGGGAGATTTGGGACTTTGGTGATGGGAATGTTGCACTGGTGACAGGTGGTGTTCTTTACATGACTGAAACCCAAACACAATCATGTATGTAATCAAGTTGTTTAAATAAAATAAATAAATTAAAAAAAAAGAAAAACTATAGCTTGGGGCCGGCGACGTGGCGCTAGAGGTAAGGTGTATGCCTTGCAAGCACTAGCTAAGGAAGGACCAAGGTTCGACCCCCGGTGTCCCATATGGTCTCCCCAAGCCAGGGGCAATTTCTGAACGCTTAGCCAGGACTGACCCCTGAGCATCAAACGGGCATGGCCCGAAAAAAACAAAAAAGAAACAGTAGCTTACTCAAAAATATTCTCTTAAATTTTGGGGGAGTTGTTAGGCTTTATATTTTAATCTATGGCTCATCTCAAGTTGATATCAAATATGATATAAAGTTCTTTATTTCCCCTTGAAGAAAAAAGAGGAGTAATCTCTGAGCACAGCTGAGTATGGCCTCAAAACAAAACAAAACAAGACAAAATTAATTTTAACCTTATGGACTTAACACCTTCAGTTTGGGGGACTTCTTAAGAGGACTGTGAACCTCACAAGGTAAATGCATATTCTTAAACAAGCTACTTACATTTTCTAAAACAGGACTTTTTTAAAGAAGGTACTTTGAGAATTAAATGAAGTATTATTTTACAGGAAATAATGTGTGCAAAGCACTGAATGTAGTACCGGGTATATAATGTTTATGAAGTGTTAGATGTCCCTATTAATCTATTGATAATGTGAAGGTAGATCTTTTAAACCAGAGGTAACGATAATCATCTTTCATTTTAATCCATGAACTCATTCCTCTGGCAGATCTCCATTTTAGTTAATGGCCCCATCTGTCTCCTGCGGTCACTTTCTCATTCCAGTCAATATCGACTCACTCTCAAGCACCATTGATTTGACCTCTGCCACAATCTCTCTGTGATCTCTCTCATCTATCCCTGTGGCTGACCTCAGTGGGAAAGAAGATGATTTCATGGAAAGAAATTGCCATGAAAGGCAATTCTGGCTGTCCTTGGCTGCCTGAGACTCAGTTTATTTTATTTATTTATTTATTTATTTTGGTGGACTACATCTGGCAGTGCTCTCGGCTGTTTTCAGGGATCACTCCTGGTGGTACTTGGATAGGATAGGATAGGATATGAGGGATTGAACCAAGGCCAGATGTGTGCAGGGCAAGCACTTACCTGCTGTACTATCACTATCCTCTGAAACTCATATTATTAACCTGTAAAGTTGGAATAAGAATATCTTTTATAACATTGTTTGAGATTGTTAAAAGATAGAATATATTTGCAAACACTTGGCAAAGTACGTATATGTGTCCAGTTAGACTTTCATTTTTTTTCTCTCTTTTCATTCGCCCCAACCAGTCTTCTTTCACTTTACCTCTCCTAATCTATCCAGAATATAATTATATTTAATTGTTTATTTATTTTTTTGCCTCATCCAGTGGTTTCCAGGAACCACAACTACCAGTGTTATGGGGACCTCATGTGGTGCTAGGATTTAAACCATTGTTGTTGTCATAGCTGCATTTAAGGCAAGTGTCTTACCTCTCTATGATCTCTCTGGCCCCAGAGCATTACTTTAACTCTATTTCATAGCACCTCCAGCCCCTGCAGATGTTCATCACATCCTGGGTCTTTGACATGGGTTGCAGAATGGGACTGAAGAAGCCTTCAGAATGGGTTTTATACTGGCGGCTTTTGCCCTCCCCGTGAAAAACACCTTTCCCATCTCTCCAGTGCCCTCACTGACACTCCAAAAGCGAAAGGCCCATTGCACACCTAAGGTCCTAAAGTGTGACATCTGAGATCCTCTTTAAAGTGGCCTCTGAGTTGGGTTTGCTTCCTAGTCTCTAATGCTAGTCTCTCAGCACCTCTACTACCAGCTCTGCTTTACTGCTCTTTTTGCCCCACCTGGTTGCTGTTCATCTGCCCCAAGTCTTCTATTCCTAAACTTGTGAAATGTCTGTCCCTCAGGCATATCAAGTTTCAGTCCCACAGGCCTGTAAGGCTTATATTTCTCAGGTGGATGAATCCTACTATCCCTGTGGACTGTGAGTTTTTTGTCCTTCAGGCTAGGGAGGCTTCAGCCTTTAGGTGTGTGAATCCTGTCCCTCAGGCATGTGGGATTTCTGTCCCCCAGGTAGAAGCTTTCTTCTCCCTGTACTTGTCATGTTTTATTCAGTTACTTTTTAAATTTCTATAGTTTCACAGCTCATTATGTATGGTCCACCTCAGTCCTCTCAATGAGATCTACAATCTCTTCCCAACCAGAGCAGGCTTTGTGAGGGGCTCACAGCTGCACTTATGCTATGACATGTTTGCTGATGAATAAATGAACTTAAAATATGCTACTTTTTTTATTGAACTTGTTAACCAGGACCCTGCACCTGAAAGCTCTAAAGAGATCAACTAATTGTTATCAAAGCATCCCCTACACACACTTTCTGTGGTGAAGAGGTCAAAGACAACAAACACTATGTTGATAGGCTCCAATGACTTCTGATATTTTTAAAATCAAGAACATGGCTATATGATGCTCAGAGAGAGGACAAAATAGTCAAGTGGATCATCTATTTCTAATCACAAGCTTATAGGAGATAGTCCACTCTTGTTGATGAACAGTTAAACCACACTGTCTTCAAAAGAACAGAAAATGAAATGTCCTTGTCCTGAGGGTTTGCTAGCTAATAACTTCTGCTGTTTTTCCTGAATATTATTTTTTGGGTTGATTTTATAAGACACCTTTGGTTTAGTCAAAGATTGGTTCAATATTTGGAGTGAGAGCCCAGTGTAACAGAATTGAGTTTCACCAATTTCTGAATTGCTTTAGGAGCCCAGGCAGACAGGTGCTTTGAACATGCTGGAGAAACCACCTAATTTAGGTCATTAAACCTTCCTTTTGGGTGGTAAATGGGGGGTGGGGATTGGAGGCTGTGACTGCCAGAAATACTTTGAGAAAGGATGATTCTGGTGGCTTCCTGCTTTCCAGTCTCTCTCTTCTCCCACAGGTGACAAAGCATTTGGTGCCCCAAAGGCTAAAGCATCAGGAGGTGATCAGTTGTTCTATTACCAGACGTTCTTGATTCTGAACAGAGGTAGTCGGTTGGGAGAGGGTGAGACTGAGGGTAAAGATCACTGTGAATTATGTCCTAGGGACCCCATTTTATTAGACTATCTGGGCCACTGCTACCCCTTTGTGAAAATAACCTCTAATATCTCTTGTCATTCCATAAGCCACTTGAATGTGGGTAACAGAGCGCCCTGAAAGGGGGTGAGGACCCTGTGAGAATAGAGAGTTGGGCACTATGTCCTGGTCATTGCTGGGACAGTGGATAAGAGTTCCTTTCTCTTTACATCCCCGCCAACACTGTTTGTTCTCATTCTTTGTGATGTGTGCCATTCTCTGTGGTGTGAGGTGGTACCTCATAGTTGTTTTGATTTGCATCTCCCTGATGATTAGAGATGTGGAGCATTTTTTCATGTGTCTTTTTGCCATTCGTGTTTCTTCTTTGTCAAAGTGTCTGTCCATTTCTTCTCCCCATTTTTTGATGGGATTAGATGGTTTTTTCTTGTAACTTTCTGTCAGTGCCTTGTATATTTTGGAGATTAGCCCCTTATCTGATGGGTATTGGGTGAATAGTTTCTCCCACTCAGTGGGTGGCTCTTGTATCCTGGGCGCTATTTCCTTTGAGGTACAGAAGCTTCTCAGCTTAATATATTCCCATCTGTTAATCTCTGCTTTCACCTGCTTGGAGAGTGCATTTTCCTTCTTGAATATGCCTGTAGTCTCAATGTCCTGGAGTGTTTTGCCTATGTGTTGTTCTATGTATTTTATGGTTTCAGGTCTGATATCAAGGTCTTTGATCCATTTGGATTTTATCTTCGTACATGATGTTAGCTGGGGGTCTAAGTTCAATTTTTTGCAAGTGGCTAGCCAGTTGTGCCAACACCACTTGTTGAAGAGGCTTTCTTT
>PVKC010009113.1:0-27262 GCA_004027635.1 Crocidura indochinensis
GCACTAATCCTAGCTCTGTGTATAGGGATTATTCCTGGACCATAGGTGGTGCTGGAGATGAAACTTGGATCAGTCACAAGCAAGTCAAATGAATCTACTTTATTTTGGCCCTGTTTTGTTGAAGATTTTTTTTATTTATTTTGTGTTCACTGTGGCTTTTGTAATCTCTAATACTACTGAACTAATCTAGTGAAAAATTTTTGATGATTTTGGTCTACACCTGGTGATGCTAAGGGTTTATTTCTGACTCTTTGCACCATATGGGGTGCTAAGGATTGAACTTGGGTTGGCTGTATACAAGGCAAGTCCCCTACTAGCTATACTAGTGCTCTAGTTCCAGAGCATCTGGTCCCAGATGTATTTTTCAGTCTTAGATATACACTCATTCTGTTTAGTTTCAATTTCTTTCTAGCTTCACATCTGTTCATCTATTTTGACCACTTTTACTTTTAAACCTTTAATAAACTTATAGTAGTTATTTTTATGTTCCTTTCTAGGTTGTCTAGAGATGTTTCTGTTTACTACTTTTATTTATTGTAATGAAACATGTTTTTGTCTCTAACTTGGTTGTACGATAGACTTTATTGATGATTCATTGTAGGGAATTAGATTGTCACCTTCTTTTAAAAAGTGTTAAATTTTGTGGGTTTTTTTGGGAGGGGCAGAGAATTAGAGAACTTCTTAGGTTCTTTAGGTTCGTCTTTATTAATCAATATTTTAGGACATAGCTATATTATTTTCTTTGACCAGCTCGTATAGTAGAACTCTCCAGTCTATAATCCTTACTTCTAAAATATGGCCTTGAAGGGTTTTCAACGAATTGTTCGAAGTACTTACTCATCAAGGCAGTTCCATTCTGTATCTATTGAAGCTCTAATATTCCCTGGATCTAATTTTTAATTTCTCCTCTAAGTTCTATAGTAATTGCTCTCAAGTATATCTAGTTGCATTTTATTCTGCAAAGTCCTATCCCTGCCTTTAGCCACAGACCTTTGCTGAATCCTGACATATACTGCAAGTATAAACTCTTTTGGGAAATTTTCATTCCTGGTCTCCTCCAATGAGTATTTTAGGTACTTCTGCAGTCTAGAATCTCTTTCTCTCCTCCTCGTCTTCCTTCTCCTCTTCCTGCTCCTCCTCTTCCTCCTCGTCTTCTTCTTCCTCCTCCTACTCCTCCATCATCATCATCATAATCTTCTTCTTCTTCTTCTTCTTCTTCTTCTTCTTCTTCTTCTTCTTCTTCTTCTTCTTCTTCTTCTTTTTCTTCTCTCTGTTTTTCTCTTAATCTCTCTATTTCTTTCCAACTGGAAGACATTACCACTCTACTTGAGTTCTTGTTTTCTAAGTTTGAATGGGAAGGTGGGCCCTGGAGATTTACCTTGACTGTTTCTCCATCTCAGATCTCAGAACACTTTTCAGCCTAGTTTTCAGTGTTGAGAAAAGAAAGCACATAATTTGACCATCCTTATAATTGTGTTAGGGTAACCGATCCTTATAGTTGTTTATGGTATCAGATATTCCCATGTAGTTGAAAAGTTGTTAAAAGTTGTTAATGTCCTTGCATAAAAAATTTTATAACTGACCACAAATGTTTGGTGAAAACAGTGCAGAGAAGTGGAACAGTCTTTCTCACTGTCACTCCAGTACACCAATCACCTGCAAATTATTCCTCTGATTATGAAAGGGCATTTTAGTATGAATAAGGCTTAGACTTCAATAGAGATTTTAATGCTTTCTGTAAGTTGCCATCAACTGGAAATGAAGAAATCAAGAAATTGATGTTAAAATGCAGAATGTTTGGCTTCTTAAAAAAGTAATAGAGTTGGGGCCCGGGAGATAACATGGAGGTAAGGCGTTTGCCTTTCATGCAAAAGGTCATCGGTTCGAATCCCGGTGCCCCATATGGTCCCCCGTGCCTGCCAGGAGCAATTTCTGAGCATGGAGCCAGGAGTAACCTCTGAGCACTGCCGGGTGAGACCCAAAAACCAAAAAAAAAAAAAAAAAAGTAATAGAGTTCTCTGATGGCACTCAAGTCAAACAGAAGTTGAAGTTGCCTGGAACAGAGAAATGGTTCCCCTTTTTTCCCTTTCATTTAAACAGTGATCACAAAGTTGTTTGTGATTGAATTTTAGACTTACAACACACAACACCCTTCACCCATGAGCATTTCCTGCCACCAATGTCCCCAGTTTCTCTCCCACCTTCCCCTCTGCCTGCCTCTTTCAAGCATTTTAGACCTCTCTTTCTCTTCCTTTTCTATCTTTTTCTCTTCCTTTCTTCTTTCCTTCCCTTCTCTTGACACCTTGGTTTGCACTATGACTAATGAAGAGTTATCGTGTATATCACTTTATCTCCATTCATCACCCAATTATTGCGCGTTAGAGAATTTGTTCCCTGTTTTGACACAGTTGCAACCTAGTCAATTGCACACTAAATTTAATGTTGTCTGTCTGTCTGCCTGTTTGTCTACTTCCTGTAGTTCCTTTAATGCATAAATCCTGGCATGTGGCATCTAATCCTACATAAAGGCAGCATACACTTATTCCACAGAATCTATCTCACTGTTGTTACATTCTCCACAATATATCTATTATGTGAATGAACCCTTTCATTTTTACCAAGCTGCTTATGGCTGTGTAAATATCTCAGTAAGGGGAAAATAAATTAGAAAGAGAAATAGGGAATGGAATTAAATTTGGCCAGGAAACTCTGGTCTTCATTCAGGTGGAAGTTCATCAATAAGTGGTCAGGGACCCGTCCCACCCTCTGTTCTCATTCTGATTCCAGTATTAAGATGTGTTTATGTCTTTCAGCCAACAAACCTCTCTTGCTTAAAAGCTTCTCAGATATTACTTTCCTGGAAATTCAATTTGGCCCTCTCTGAATTTTATGCATAGTTTTGCTTGAAAACTCAAAGGAATGGAAAACCATAATTGTTTTTGCTTGTGCAATGGGGACTCAGTATTTGTGTTTTATAATCAAAATGTTGTGTTTTTTTCCTTGAGTTTAGTGCCTATGTGTATGTGTGTGTGTGTTGGAAGTAAAATAATATAAACTAGCCTGTTAGATACTTGCTGTGTGCTAGATTTCTGCTAAACGTTTTATATTTTAAAAAAATGACATTTTTAATCTGTCACAATGTTGGCAAGGTAGAAGTGAGCGTTTTCTTTTTTTCTGGGTGAGAAAGTAAGGTAAAGAAAGGTTAAATACCTTGCTTGAGATCAATTGGCAAGTAAGTCAGGGAAGTTGGAAGCTGGAAATGTCTGAATTGGAATTGAAATGTCTAAAGGAGTAATTCCCAGCTGGTGGCCTTTGACTTCCTGTACTGGTTGTGACTGAGAGTATCAATGTGTTGCTACATCCCCCACCTGCACCGCTCTGACAAGCCTCACCTTGCACAGTCCAGAAGTATCATTCAAGCTCAGAATGGTGCTGGATGGCAACCCCACAGACTTCAGTATTTGCTTCGAAACAGTCCCTGTATCGTGTTCAAATCTTTAGAACAGAAGTCAGAAAAACATGCCGAGTAAGCCACGAAATGTCACAACCCAACATGTACGTCACAGAGAACCCGAGTGGCACCCATGTGCTCTCCTTGACCTTGGCAGAGCAAACCTTCTCTCTGTGTATTGATTTCACAACAAATTGACTGGAAAACAGGAACTCAAGAACTTGAAAAAACTCCCTTTTGTGCTTTCAGGTCTTAAACTCTCTGAAAAGTCATGGTTGTTGAGGACAAGGTCAACCTAGAAGAGAGCTTATTCTTCTAAGTCTAGGGCCATTAGACTCGAAAGTAGAGGGGAGGATACTTCTCTCCAGGCCTGCTGTTTGAGTGATGGGCAGTAAAAGGATTGAAAGAGAAAGGAAATTACACTCCCCAGCTACCAGACTGAGGTGGGCAGAGCAGAGTTCAGAATTCAGGCCTTGTGGCTTTCTCTGCACAGGTTCCTTCACCATGAGGCAAGAATGGAGGCTTGCCAGGAAGGTGACTCCATACCACCTTTTGGGTTTAGTAGTCAAGAAAGGATCATGTCCACTGAAACCAGGAGCTGATAGTGGAGAAGTGTGATGAGTCAATCATGAGTCAAATTGCTAGGTTGTTTAAAATAAACCTAGAAGAAGGAAGAGAAATATTGTTATATTCTATGGTGACTTCTCTAATTAGAGCAAGAAAACAGAATGGACATGTAAGGACCCCTCAGAGGATAGATTGAAGGGTCTAAAGAATCTCTTTGTTTCTGGAGCTCGGTGCTGTCATTACAATTTGACATGTTTTAAGGTGTTTTTTTTTAAATAATATCTTTATTTAAACACCATGATTACAAACACGTTTGTAGTTGGGTCTTAGTTATAAAAAAGAACATCCCCCTTTCCATCATCAGTGCTACCTTTCCACCACCAGTGCCCCTCATCTTCTTCCTCTCCCATAGGAGAGACAGGCATTCTATTTCTTTCACTCATGTTCCCTTGTCATAAGAAAGGGGCTTAGAGAACTGATCCGGTTTTCCTAAAGTGGCCTAACTACTCAGTTTCTAGATGGCTCCTAGAATCTTGACATTTTTTTTGGTCATTCTTTCATGTATGTACATACATCCAATCTAACACTCCTAAGCTTAAGGGGGGCATCAGCCTGGCAAGGCAATGTTTGCCTTTCACACAGAGTGGGTCTAATTGAGGCAGTGACTAGTGGACGTTTACTACATGATGAGGTCCAGCTTTATTCTATCACTTGCAAAAGAACAGTGAGAACAGCTCCATGGGACATGTTTCCCCTTTCACTTTATGGACATGTTCAACTGTACATGTTCAAGAAATGCTGAAACTTGCTTTATCTCATCCAACTTTCAAAATTGTCAACAGAGATCAGGGCAATAAACTCAAATACGCATATTTGGGGTGTCAGTGGAAACCCTAAGCAGGACTCTGGTGTGTCTCTGGTCAGATGTTTTTTCACGGCAGTTGTTTGTCCTCCTCATTCCATGACTTTTTAAATGTTCTAACCCAGACAGGAGGACTCTTACACCCTTCTTCTAATTTTCTCTACTTAAATTCTTCCAACCCTCTCTACCAACACTGACAGGTTTAGTCAATATAGGTCTCCTTAATTAAAAAGTTAATTTTGAGTTTTTGTATTTTATAATGTGGAGCTAGGGATTAAACTTCAGGGCTTCACACATGCAAGTGCTCTACCAATGAGCCACGCTCCTATGCCCTGTGTATGAGTTTCAAGAGAGAAGTGAAAAAGAAGAGAGATCACAGCATCCTGCTTCTGAAACTATAGGCAGATTCATACTGGGTGCAGCCATGAATTTTAGAAGCATGGAGTGGTCCACACAGCCCAAAATTATGAATGGCTACAAGAAAGACTAAACTATAGTTAAGAACAAAAATGTTCTGAATGAGCTGGTGGCCACAAAATATTGTTCATATAATGGTAGCTGGAGAGAAAAATCCCCAGGCTTAAGGCACTGACTGATCTTGTGAATGGTCAATCCCTGGAACTTGGCAGCATATACGGTTTCCTGAACAGAGAATCAAGAGGGGGGAAGTCCTGAGGACTACTAGGAGGGGCCTAATACTCCCCACCCCAGTCCAATGTCCATTGTGAAAATATTGAATCAACAGGAAAGAAGAAAAAGAATGAATTGTAACCACATCTGGGGAATGACACATCTGCATTGGCTTTATCTGCCCAGACTCCACTCGACTGCTTTGCTGCAAGTCTGCTTCTCATACATCTGGGTGTGCTACATGGACGCAGCTCTCTTTACTAGGTCATTGTTTAGAGCGATGCAGTAGTCCAGGCTGGTACCCACCACGCTGGCCTGGAAGTGTCTTGCTGGGAAGGATGAGTTTCTCCTGCAGCAATCTCGGAGCAGGGCTGCTGTTGGCCTCCAGCCATGACAAAGGCTTTGTTCAAATTCACCTGCCGTAGCGCTTTATTTCCCTTCCGTGTAACTCTATTCTCCCCTACTGAACTGGAAGCTCTTTTCGGGAGGTGACCCCTTATTCATCTTTTCATTCCCTCTGGCACCTGGACTGGGACGCTATTGAACTGGATGATGGTGTTTATGTAAAAAGAAAAAGAAAAAAATTAAATTTTCTACTTCAATAATTTTCTATTTGGGCCAAAACTTCTCTTGCCTCGATTTAGGAAATAATCACATTTCTTTTGCTTTTTCCGTTGTAACCCATCTCTCTTCTCGGCTTTGTGTCAATGAGGAGATAGGTTTATTTAGCCAGTAATTTCCACTGCAGAAAAGCCTGGGCCCAGATTGCACTGCAAAAGCAATATGTTCTGTTTTATTTTTATATTACATTATATTTATTTTAATTGCATTCTCCATCTGGTCAAAGAGAGCATTAGGCACTGTCGTTGGAGAAAGGAAACAAAGAAACATAACTGTGATCATAACTAGGATTATCATGTTTAAAATCGTTCAGAGGTTCTATAACCTCTAGATAAAGGACGACCTCCCCCCCCCAAAAAAAAAGTGTCATCCCACAACAAAACTAAAAACAAGGCTTTATGGTAGCAAGCTCTAGAAAGGATTCTGGAGAGGAAGAAAGATGATGAGAAAGAAACCAAATCAGGGATCGTGATGTCCCCTGGGTGGCCCAAATGGATCATTTCTCTCAGTCCTTAGCCTAGCCCTCATTCCAGAACCATGTAGGTTGCTGTGTGAACAATACTGAGCTAGTCAGAGCTTTTCCTATTTCCAAAGTCATTTTAGCAGAGCATTAATGCACTGTTTCCATCACATGTATTTTTAATAAACTTTCAAAGAGACCCCCATGGGACAGGTCATTTTCTTCTCATTTCATGGGCTGTTTCTGCAAAGCTCTGTGAGCATTTGGAGGTCTTCCAAATGTGGCTGATGCTCCAGCCATGGTTTAGGATTCACGAAACAAAACCCTATCACTCGACCCTGACTCTCAGCATTCAGGTTTAGGACGCTGTTTGGGGAAGCTGGGAGCTTCAGCCTGCTGCTGCTCCTGCTTCTAAATCCAAACAAGAGATGGGACTTGAGGGAGGGTTTGCACGTGAGAGTTTGCCAGTCAAGTGTAGGTGGTGACATTCTCAGGCTCTCATCCATTCCTCCTCCTTCTCCTCCTCCTCACAGCAGTCTATCACTTAGGGTAGTTTATGTTTAAATTAAAAAATGGAAAGTAGCTTGAGCAAATAATGGAATTTGTTGGTTCCCAGCCTGATGGTTTTATGGGTATATTATGGTTCTGGTGTGGGTGTGATGTCCGAAGTCTCCATATTCTTAGGGATTCTTGGTTTGAAAGTCTTTAGTCCACCTTTAATGTCATATCCTTTATGGTCCCAGGCTTAGGTCCCAGAGAGGGTTTCACAGTTCCAGACGCTCTGCCTTGCTTCTCCATGCAGCAGAAGAGCAAAAATCTCTCCAGGTCTTTCTTATGAGTAGGGAAATGTTTTCATTCACTGCTCAAAGGAAAAGTTTCCTTACATTTTAGAGTCCCAACTGGGCCATGGGTCACTGAGTTTTTCTGAGTCCGGGAAGGGGTGGGTGAGCTTTGCACACCACCTTTAGTAACTTAGAGATTATTTCTGGGACAAAATGGGGTCACACCCATTTTCCAGAGGGCTTGATTCCTAAATTAGGAGGGTGCTTACATCATGAAACATTAAGAATGGACCAGGATAAAGCAAATCCCAGGTACCTTCTCCTTATTTTGAGTTAGGGCAGGTACCAGTACTGCTTTAGGTTTTAAATGCAATCATTCTCTGGTGGTTACTACTTTCACCGGAATCACTTACAGAAAACAAAAGAATGGTGTACAAATGTGTAAGGCAGAAGAAAAAGAGAAAAGTGTATTGAGAACTAGAATAAAACAAGTCTCTATAGCCACTGCTGAGGAGAAACTCACCCCAGCAGCAAGAACTATTGACTGTGAGCAGGTTAGCCTCATCCAGACCCTATGGCTCAGGTCACTGCTTAAATCATATCTGAGCTCCTTTTTGCTCTACTTCTCCTGTCCTTTCCCATCATTCAGCTGAAGAGCAGTCCCATTGGCACATCACACTGCCTGACTCTGTCTCACACTGTGATTCTAAGAAGCTTGACTTAAAACAGGTTGGTTGCAGAACTGTGCAATGTGCCTGCTAGGGGAGGGAAGATAGGGATGAGGGTTGGGGTGGAAATGGTGGGAATGGTGATGCAGGGAGTGATGATGAGAGTAGACACTGGTAGTGGGATTGGGGTTGAAATAAGATATGCCTAAAACTCAACCATCAATATATGTAATGAAATTAAAAATTAAAAATACATTAATTTCTGAGGATGGAGGTGGTGGGAACAGAGGATGGTTGGTAGGGAGAAGGAAAAGAAAGCAAACTACAGTCTAACAAATGGGAGTCAATATCTTTGATTTCAAGTGTACTGGAGAAGCCAAGGGGATAGAAGAAATGAGAAGATACTTGAATTCATTAGTTCTTTACACAGTCCAAGTAACAGAACACGTGTCCAATGTGATTGACATGTAAAAGAGATACTGTATCATAAAGAGTTAAGGGTACTATAGACGACCTGAAACCTTTAGCTAAAACTCCATTGCAAGGAGAACAGCGGGGAGGGCATTTTCCTTGCATGCAGCCAACCTGGGTTCTATCCCTGGCATCCCATAAGGTCAGTCCCTTGAGCCTACCCAGAATGATTTCTAAGTACAGATCCAAGAGTAACTCCTGAGCACCACTAGCTGTGGCCTAAAACCCAACAAAAGAAAATAATGTGTATAAATGAGTCTCAAAAATTAAAAAAAAAAAAAACTACATTGAGAACTACCTTGGGGGACTAGGGGGTGGGGTAGTAGGTGATACAAGATTTCATTCTTAATGAGGACAAATAAAAGAAAAAGAAAAGAAGAAAAGTAAGGATTTTTTGATGAAGTAGTTGATCCAATCGCTTCTCAGCCTTTTAGCTAAGATAAAGTGTAGTATCTGTTCTTATCAGTTTAATATCTGATGAAGTAGTTGATCCAGACTTAGACTATTACAGCAGAGACAGAAAATGAGACAAATTGAATACTGATTCTAGAAACGGTTGTTTACATGTGACACCCTTGCACTCACAGTCTTTGGGTCAACACTGACACAACTGACTTCACTTCCATTGGGAAGTGTAACCATATCTGGAGAGAAGCAGATGGCCATGTGGCTTGGGGCACTGAAGTAATGAGTGCCACAGGGGACACATTCAGTTTCTTTTAAGTCATGATGCTTTAAGAATTTCTGGGAAAAAAACTGTAGAAAAAACTGTGGAAGGATTGAACCGAATTATTCATTACCTGAACATTTGAATGAGAGTCTTGTCTCTTTGATCGAAGCTCACCGAGCAGTAGCATGGTTCTCATCCTCTACCCTGGAGTGGTTCACATTCCTGAAATGTTCCATATTTCTCCTAACGAATCCAGGATGGGGCTCTGTGTTCCCCTCTTTTTTTTTTCTCAACCATTCCCCATATTTGATTAAGGAGGTCTCCATAAAGTAGATCTGCATGCAGGCCCCTGCTTTAGCCCCATGTTGGCAGGCCCATTGTTGATTTACAACCTACAACATGGTTCCACCCAAAACCTACAGTTGATTTGCTGAGAGTAGAGATACAAAGAGCAAGAAGGAGGGGGAGGGGATGGGAGAAAGTACTGGATGGAATCCAGTGATAGGCTACCAGAGTGGGTAGAGCCCCCCAGTCATCCATAGAGATAGCCCCAGACAGAGTCAGGGACAAAGAGGATAGAGCTGAGCTTATGCATGGATTTTGGCTTCTAGGCACTGTTCTTACTTTTTTTGTTTGTTTTTTACTTTTTATTTTGACCAATGTGGATTACAAATCGTTCACAGTAATATTTTAGGTACATAAATTCCTCTGCTTTCTTTGCAGCCTCAAAATAGCCTGCTCAGACCCTACGAAGCTCCTGGTTCAACCAAGTACTTGATAAAGCAAATTTCCCCTCTCATCCCAGTCAATAGCAGGTAGTAAGAGTGAAAACTATGGCACAAACTTATTCAATTCCCATGCTATTCTTGCTGCTTTATATATTCCTTGTTGTGTGCTTCCCTCTACCCTCCAATCGCATAAAAGCTCTAATATGTTTCGGATAAATTCCCTGATGCTTTAGTTAGTGCATTAGTTCCTATTGGCTCACCCCAACAACTCTAAATGAAAAAATTTCATTAAGATAGTATTTTTACAGAGTTCCACAATTTACATATTAAAGTGAGGACTAGAGGTCTTGAGATATTGTTCCTAATTTTATGGTTTTAGCCCCCAAAAAGCCACAGATGAAAATGTTGATTGTGTATTTGACCTAAGTCAAATGGTGCCACCAAGAGCCACCATAGAGAAACCTTGGTCAATCAAGTTGTGTTCTGACAAAGATCTATCTGTATCTTCCCCCACCCTCCTTCCTGCCCTGGTCTGTGGGGTAAATCTATTTCTAAATATCTATACATCCTAAAGAACATCCAATTTGCACTTTCAGGGACTGTGAAATTTTCTTTGAGAGAAATCACTCTTGGAGTAGTTTGTACAAAGTTAGTGGACACCCTACATGGCTCCAAGTGTTTGCTGGCTTAAAATGAGGTGCCTTTTAGGTGTCTGTCATTTTGGTACAATACTGACACCAGATTTGGTGACTCATGTGTGGAGGTCTGGCATCCTCTACTCAATCTTTCTGGCTGATATTTATGAGATTAAACATGGCTAATGATATCCTATTCCTACCAGATGGCTGATAGGCACGATGTGGCTTCAGATATGTGAGCATCAGGCAACTGCTTCATTCCTTTGACTGCGACGCCAACAGAGGATTGTTGATAGGAAATAATTTCATTCTGGAGCTTCAGAGACATTAAACAGAAGTGACCAGTGCAAATAAGAAAAATAAGCGCTCTTATTAAAGCCCATGCATTGTCACTAAGAAGGGTAATTAGTGCCTCATCAGGCTTGGCCCAAGTCTTTCTGTGCTTTGAGCATGGTCTCTCTGGAATGCCAGTAATCACATAGGTCATAGGATAACATATAGATTCTCCCCATGATCTAGTTCAGGAGTCCTCAAACTACAACATGTGGACCACATGTGGCCCTCCAAGGACATTAGCAGCTGACTCACCAGGGCTGCAGTTTTCATGTATGGGTTATGCATCTCACTCTCCAACTCCCCTCCTTCTCTCTGTCTCTCCACGACTCTTCTCAGTCTTGGACAGAGGTCCTCAACTATGGCCCACCAAAATCAGGCCCATAGTTCCCATTGAAATACTGGTAGGTTTGTTGATTTAGCTTTACTTGTTTTTCATTTTAAAAATTGTATTTGTTTCCATTTTGCCTTTTTTTATTTCAAAATAAGATATGTGCAGTATATATAAGAATTTGTTCATAGTTTGTTTCTTTGTTAACTGTAGTCCAGCACTCCAACTGTTTAAAAAGCTTGAGGACCCCTAGCCATTTGTTGACTCTGGAGGACTCCATGCCTCAGTAGATAGGTTCATCTGGTCGTTTCCATCATCCCGCCTTGGTCTCCACTTCATGCTCCATTTGTAAGCTCTGCTTTCTCTGTGGTTTATACATTCTGTGTTGTGTCACTTAGAGGAAGGAAGCACCCTTTGACCTTTGCATTCTGTTGCACCTCTCCTCAGCACCTCTCCAGGTTTTGTAGACCACTTCCCCCCTTCCTGACTTGCTCACCTGCTCATTGTCAGTGCTCTCCGAACTGCCACTCACTAGCTCTGTACTCTGGAATTTTTCTTCCTTCCTCTCTGTCAAATGGGCATTTGCTCCTGGCTTTGTTTTCCAACTGTTAAAATCTCCTTTGGCTGTGGAAAAGCAGGCATCTCTCAAGGGCCCTCAGAAAGGCAGAAAAACACTCTGCTTGTGCATTTAGTGTCTTCTTTCTCAGTCTCAAAGTGAGCATTCCCCTCAGAATTAGGTAAGAGGGTGAAATTGAAGAGGGTAAAATATGAGCCTTCAATTTCATAGAAAAAAAGACGTGCAGAGAATCAAGAAGAAATGAAGCTGTCTTGGAAGCACAGTTGGGAACAGATAAAGCAACTCACTTTTTAAAAATTCTAAAAGGAAGCCAGAAACTAAAGGAAACACAGAAACTCCAGAGAAGTTCAAAGACTTTTAAAGATGGGCCAGCCCCGTTTTCTTTAAGCTCTGTTTAGAGCAAGGTTTTCCTTTATGCCGATTTCTCGAGAAATCCACTGCTTGGTTTGACTGTTCTTGGTTCCATATGGAAGTTTCTATTAACGTCCAAGTAGCTATAAATGAAAGCAACAGCTACAGCAGAATCTTGGATCAGGAAATTCAGCTTTGAATCTGAGCACATCTAATAAAAGACATGGCATTACTGAGGAGTCAGTGCCATCCTTCTGGTCCTGATCATGTGGGGCCCATTCATTCAAATAAATGTTCTATAAATCAATCAGCCAATGGTCACCATCAATGGGAAAGACACTCATCCACCCTCTCTTCCATCCTCTGAGGCTCTGTTTGCCTCACTTGTTAGACAGCCAGAATCAATGCATTGTATTACTGGGGTTTCTTTTTTTCTTTGGTTTTGGGGGGTGATGCTCAGGGACTTTTATGCATCCCATAGTGCTCAAGGAATGTGTTGTGTCAAAGAGCGAGCCTAGTTCTGCCATGCACACTCTATATTCATCCCTGCCCTGGAACTATTCTTAATGGGTATCGTCACAGGCAGGAATATTTTCAGGACTAGGCATCTCTGGTCTTCCTGCTCCTCCTGGCCTTCCTGACTCTCCAGTGTCCTGGAGATCTGGGACTAGTCTTGGCCTCTACACCAATACTGAAATGTATCTGTTCAGCTCTTCACCCAGACAAGGAGGCATTTCATTGACAAAATGCAAGATGTTTTATATTTTATTTCTCCTGAATTGGAATCATGAAATGTTTCTTGCACATCTAGGAATTAAGAGGCAGACAATCCATGCCCTTCCATGTCCTCAGATTGGTTTACAGAGGTGAACCCAGTAACTGCTATAAATATGTATCAGGATGGCTTCTGCTCTGAAGGCAAAGCAATTTGGCTGCCAGAAATTTCTACTGATGCTGTAGGGGAGGCATTTCCATGACCCCTTCCCATTGCCCCACCCTTCACTTCTGACTTTGAGGCTGATCAGAAGCATTTCGAAATGACCCTCCTGCAGCTGTGTGGTCTGAATACAACATAAATTGTGTCTCAAAGTAGTTTTGGGTTTCAATAGAAGGAGGACATGGCCGGGAGTCTACCTGAGGATGCACTGCCCTCTCCTGGAAAAGCATTCTCCTGCTCAGGGTCTGCCAGCCTTGTTCCACCAAGGCCACCAAACAGCAACCTGGTGACCTTGGAACAGCAACCAAGGCCCAAGTGACCTTGGAAATTGTCATTTCATGAAAGAAGGGGAATGGCCTGTATTGTTCTCTATACTGAAGAGCCTGGTGAAATCGGGGAGTAATTGGGGTGCCCAGACTGTGTATGATTATGACTTTGAGCTGCTCTCAAGGCTGAAAACAGAGACTGTTTCCTGAACCCAGTTTTTGACCCCTATTTACTTTTATCCCTGGTCCCCCTGAGCAGGCCAGAAGCAACTGGATTTACACCATTGAGGATAGAAACAGGGTTTTAGGGAGAAGTTAAAGGATCAGGTGGAATATTAGAGCAGAGATGTCCTGGAATTTTCCTTCAGCCGCTGGCTCCCTGCAATTGTTTATTGAGATTCTACCTCCTAAGCACTGGAGTGATAAGTGATCAGATGTATTAGAATGCCAGAGTCCAGGCAGGGGGTTTCCAATGAAACTTGGGACCTGTGGAAACCAGTTTGCATCATTGAGGTCTAAGGCATGATAGACTTTGTATGGCATAACTTGGCTGATTAAAGCTGATTCATTGTTCGGTTTTGGTGAGAAGAGCAAAATATTTAAGAAAATATCAGCTTCATTTTTATGAGCAAGCATGGGGAAATGAATTTTGCTATCAATACCTTTCCTAGTTTTTCTTTGACTAACAAATATGCATAAAAGAAGAAACTATCCTTATTAGCTGCATTAAGTGATTTTAGTTAATTAACCAAATTGCTTAAAGTCAACTGTTGTCCCTCTCAATTAGTAGGTTTTATTACCGGAAAGACTTTGAAAAACTTGAAACTTTATAAAGCCTTTTCCCAGAAGAAAAAAAAAAAAACGCACCTAAGCATTCTGCTTCAGATTTTCAAAGCCAGGAAAGCCTTATCATGACATTGTAAAAAAACAAAAACAAAAACAAAAACCAAAGTATTCTTAATAACACTCAAATAAAAATGCCTTCCGTAGCTAGGTTGGTTTGCATGCCCAGTTATTTTAGGTGGGGGGAAATGGGGCCACAGGAATATTTGCTCTCCTCAAGTTAAAAATCTAGCCTAAAGCTTGGCCCTTGTAAGGAATGTGTAAATGACTTTTCCCTTTTCTCTGGCTTCATACTGGGAGTAGGTTTATCCAGGAGTCCTCAAACTTTTTAAATGGGACCAATTCTCTGTCCTTCATATAGCTGGAGGACTGGACTATAGTTTTTTTTTTAATCAATAGTCATAGTTTGAGGACCCCTGATTTAGACATTTATCCTTGCAAACAACTGTCCTGTGTAGGGAAACATTTGAAACACATAGATAGCACCTTGCTAGAACCTCACTCTAGGAAAAGAGTTGAATCAAAGATTCTACTGTTTCAGTTTAGTGCCTTCCCTCTCTTCAGGTGGTAGAGGCCTCGGACACAATCTCCCTCGAACACAGTCTCTGCAGACATCCTGCAAGGATCCCATAAAATCATCCAGTAGCAAACCCCATCACACACAGGGTGAAATGGGTCACAAGAACTTCATCAGGAGACAAGTCAAGACAGACAAGGGATTCATTCATCTTTCTGAGGTTGTTCCTCTGGCCCTTTGTTTCCTCTTTTATTTTTCACCAGTTCCTGAAAGCAGCCTGGTCTCTTCACTTTCTGATCTAGGCAGAGATGCTCTGGTCACTGTTGGAGTCTCCTTTGGGTGCCTTGAGAAGTTTTCACCTTCTATATTTTCTTTGTCTTGGGCTATGACACAAAGTCACTTGGGAACTCATGTTTCTTTCTCTCTGGGAGAGAGAGAAAAATGATAGATTCATAGGTACAAAGTAATAGTAATTTTTTTTGACATTGTACCTGTTGAAACCTCCATTCTTCCCACTTGGCAGATAGGAAAATGGAAGCACACTGAGATGATGCTATTGGATAGCTGTAGAGTCATGATAGAAATAGATGGTTGTATCACACTTGACTTAGCACCTCATGGCATCGTCCCACTTACGGTTACCAAAATTGTTATTGAAAGATTACAGTTATGCACCCTGATTTCAAGGAGAAAATTGAGAGAATATTCAGTCAGTTATTGGTACAATAATGTGATGTCATGAAGTGATGAAGATTCTTAATGTCATATAAGTATCTCTATAGGTCTTATATTTCTGGGAGGAGTTGAAAGTAGATTGAGAGTTACTAAGTTCCATTCATAGCTGTAGGTCAAAGTTTTTGGACCCTACTCTGGCTCTTTTAGTGGTAATAGTGATGAAAGCAGCAAAGTGGAAATTTGTGAAACTTCTTAAGTGAGACCTCAGACTCTGAGCTGGACTGGAGAGATGTCTACCTTTAGGAAAATCAGCCAAGGCAAGTTACAAGAGTGAGCACAAAGTCCACTTGTGGTCAATACACTGAACCTAAAATAAAACCAGGGAAAATTTGGATGCAGGGAAGGTGAAGAACTTGAACTCAAGATAGTTGAAGCTCATGTTTGATTTGAATCAAGAATACCTGGCTTTGTAATTCAAATTTATCTGATTTTAGCTTTTGGATCACAACAGGTGCTACTCCCAGCTCTGTGCTCCAGTATTATTCCTGGCAGTGCTCTAGGGATCATTAAGTGAAGTACAGGGGATATAATGGGTTCAATTTGGGTCTCTGCCATACAAGAATATGCTCTACCCATGAACTTATCTCTCCTATTCTGAAATCCAAAATTTTAACTTTTACATTATGGAAACTTAACAGAAAGCAACTATTTTCTTCTTAAAAACTCAGTTTTCTTGCTCCCTTTCCCATCAATTAATACAAACAAACAGAATCTAAAGTCTGTTCATTAAAAAAAAAGCATGATGAAAGGGAGCCGGGCAGTGGCACTGGAGGTAAGGTGCCTCCCTTGCCTGCGCTAGCCTAGGATGGACCGCGGTTCGATCCCCCGGTTTCCCATATGGTCCCCAAAGCCAGGAGCGACTTCTGAGCGCATAGCCAGGAGTAACCTCTGAGCGTCACCGGGTGTGGCCCAAAAACAAAAACAAAATAAACAAAACAAACAAACAAAAAAAAGCATGATGAAAGGATAAGAGAAAGGACATAGAGGAAGTTGGAAAATAGCACTACATCACAACTAACTAGACTTTGCAGAATATTTGCAAAATACTTGCGTATGTTTTATATTATTCATTAAAGTAAAGGAACAATGTCCTGTTTCATTTATATTGGTGCCAAATTTTGCTATTAATTATAGGCAAGTACCTAACTGTAAGCCATTCAGGAACACTATGTCTCTTGCAAAAGGTACAGAGGTAAGAAAAATTAGGATCTGAACTCATCAGAGTAGCAAGGCTGCAAATACCATATGGGAGAAACCAGATGAAGACCAATAGTTGATATTTTTTAATATTTTAGTTCCAGTAGAGATAAAATGATTTAAACATGAATGAATGAAATAAAGAACAAAGGATTGTATACTAAATAAATCCTTGCCTATCAGGAGGAAGATGTTCTTTTCTCTCCAACTTTGGGCTTCAACTTGGTGCTAGAGAGCTGATGATCATCATCATACTATAACCTCTGGGGACAGCAGCACATGTTAAAATCAAGCACTCAGATGTTACTTTCAAAGCAGATATCAGGGAAGGCTGGAGCAGAGGTCATTGCATGAAATCAGTCATAACCCAGTCATTCAGTACCTTCCCACTGAGTATATGGTATGTTCTATTGAGTATGTGGCAATTTTTTTTATCTCTTCTCTTTTATTAGAAGTCACCACATTGGATAACTGTGATAGGACCCAACTCTCTGTGCCCACATTCTCCTAAGCTGAAAGGATAGTTCAGGAATGGATTATAGCTTTCCTTTGCTTCCAATGGGACCTGTGTATGCCTTATTGTTGTACCACAAAAAGATCTTATAGAGAGAGCAAGAAAGAAAACCTAGAAAGTTCACAGATGACCAGAAGGGATTCTCAGATCTCCACTCCAAAAAATAAAGGCAAGAATAGGGAGAAGAGGTAGCAGAATATTCATAAGGCAGAGGAGCAGAGAAAGGAGACAAATACTCACTACCTGATGACATCAGTTAGAGTTGGGTCTAGATGTGAGTGTGGAGACCTACTAGGTGGCAAAAAGGAAGAGCCTTTAGTTGCATTTTGGGAAGAGTGTTCTGTGCCCGATGTCTTTCTTCAGGAAGGGACATAAGTGCCTCTTTGATGATAGTACTGTGTTGAATCCTACAATTCCTCAATGACATAATTCCTAGAAATAAAAAAGAAAGAATATTGGGGGTATTTGATCTTTTATTTAGTAATTGCTTTGTTTGGGGGATCCCATCTAGTGATTCTCAAGAGCTACTTCTGACTCGATGCTTGGTGGTTGTTGTTGGTGGTACTTAGGCAACAATGACTTGGGGGACCAAATCTGGCCTCCTGCATGCAAAACATGTGTTTCAACTTATTGAATAGTCTTCTTGGTCTGAAGAAAATATTTGGTCACTGACATGCACATCAGACTACTCTATGGAAGTAAGGTGGGTCAGTCAGTTTGTGAAAGAGTTTGCTTTAATTTTTATAGTTACCATATGTTAAGAGTTCCTTTCCTCCATTTCAGAATTTCCTATGAGTTCTGGGTATGGTTATAGAAGATAAGAATAATATTCAGGTCTGGAGCTCTTGCCTTGCAGGTGGTCAACCTGGATTTGCTCCTTGGCATCCACTATAGTCCCCTACGTGCCACAAGAGTGATTCATTTTCAGATATGGCCCCAAAACAAACAAAAAATTAAGCAAGAAGAGGGTCCGAGAGATAGCATGGAGGTAAGATGTTTGAGTTTGCCTTGCATGCATAAGGATGGTGGTTTGAATCCCAGCATCCCATATGGTCCCCTAAGCCTGTTAGGAGCGATTTCTGAGTATAGAGCCAGGAGTAACCCCTGAGTGCTGCCAAGTGTGACCCCCCAAAAATTAAACAAGAAAAGAATAACAAGGGCCGGAGCAATAACACAGTGGGTTGTATGTTTGACTGGCATATGGCCAACTCAGGACTGACCCAGGTTTGATCCTTGGCATCTCATGTGGTCCCCGAATTTGCCAGGAGTTATTTCTGTACCAGGAGTAACCCTGAGTGCAGCTGGAGTCTCAAAAAACAGACAAACAAAAGAATAACATTCATCTTTGTGTCTAATGCATTTTGAATTCTTACTCAGTGACTTGGCGAGGTGGTCTAGAATAAATCATTAAATTTGTTTGGAACATCAGCATCATTCAATGCTGATTTATAAAGATAAATTCACACTTTATTCACACTTCCTAACTTCAGTATAAAGTGGATCTTCTATCATTCCATTGTATCAATGATCCAATCCCACATACACTGTGCAGAAATTTACACTAGAATGATAGAGTTGTGCTTTGAACCAGATCAACAAGGCTCTATGTCCGCCAAGAACTCAGCTTTCTGGGTTCTCAAACAATGATGCTTGGGTGTGTTTGTGTAGAGGGTGACCTGTGAAACAGCTTTTGTGAGAGCACATGGAGGTATTATTGCTAGATTTAGATAGATAACCAGAAGCAGAATAGACTTTGACTTGGCTTGGGCAATCTGAAGCCATCTTTGGACATCTGCCATGTACAAAGTTGAAGTATTGAAGGATCCAACTTGTTTGCTGAGAATCCTGAGGTGTGAGCAAGACCTCTCACTCACCTTGCACTCATTCTTTTTCAAGTCAGTACATTGAGAAAGAGGAGTGGGGTCCAGACCTAGGTATTTGCATGTTTCAACTCCCCCATCAAAAGAAGTTCACTAGGCCCTATTTATGGAATATTATGGGAGTTTTTGTGAAAGAGATGCACTTTTCATCTGTAATTGCAGAGAGGATAGGACCCAGGCTGCCACTGGGGTGGAGTGGGGTAGAGGGTATCACTTTGAAGCAACCTCTCTAAGAATCAACAGGGAAAAAAGTCGATAAAAAATTAAATGATGGAAAGTCACCAAGCCTGACAACATCTTCAGAGTTTCATCTCTTTCTAGACTTTCTCTACACATTTACACTATCTGCACCAGTGAACATCCACTTTTCAAAGGCAAAAATTGGAGTGCTTGAGGCTCCAGTCTGTTGTATGCTCATGACCTGTCCTTGGAAGAAACATAACTCAAAGTCCTAGAGTTTATCAAGCCCCATGGATCAGGCTTTGTGAATTCTCTCCCATCCAGACAGCAGCTAACTTGATTTCCTAAGAGGGAAAAATACTATTTTCCCTGAAGACAAAGCTATTTCCGAACTGTGGCTTTATCCCAGTCTTTTCTCTGCTAGAGAGGTTTGCTCAGGAATCTCTTTTTTCTTTGCTGAGAATCCTTGGGATCCTCTACCTCATTCCATTCAGCCTCATAAAAGATACTAAGGTGATTTTCGGCTACAGAAACATCACTGAAGCCTGAGATTAGGACAAGGGTTAAAGTGCTTACCTTGCATTCCTCTGACTCCAATCTCAATATCTGTTACTAAATATGCTTCCCACAAGTCGCACCACCAGTAATCGCTAAGCATGAAGCTAGTAATTGGCCCTTAATATTTCTGAGAGTCATGATGCAAAAACTAGACACAGCAAAGAAACTGAAGCCCAAATCATCATTGAACATTGAATATCAACTGCAGGCTATTGCCAGAAACCTAAATTAAAGTGTTTTGCATGAACTACAAGTTTTTATTTTTTCTTTTCAGCAAGCACTTTTCAAGTTTTTCCTAAGAGTCCTAGAGTGCAACCTAGTCCCTCTCTACAAAGACCAAGTTACCTCTTCTTTTCTCAACCAGCTCCTGAAATGGCCCCTATTTCAGAACACATGCCTAGGTGAGTGCTGACTTCCCTGAACTTTGAACTAGAAAGAGAGGGAGGAGAAGAAAGGGAAGGGAAGAAGGGAAGAGGAGGGGAAGGGAAGGGGAGAGAAGAGAAGGAAAGGAGGGGGGAGGGAGAAGGAAAAAAGAGGGAAGAGAAGGAACAGAAGGAGAGGAGAGTGGAGGGATTCTGTGGACCTGTACATGAGTTTCCAGCATGGCTCTATACCTTTCACAGTTGGGATGAGACAGACTTGGACAAATCCTTGGAATGCTGCTGTTTTCTTTGTGCACTTCTCCTCAGAGAAGTCATATACATACTCAATGTAAATAATCTCTCTCACATCCAAGCCTTTAGTTTCCAGTTCAGTAACATAAATATAAGTCTTTTTCAAGTTACTGTGCAGTATAATATTTTCTGTATAGCTTGTCTGAGACTTTTCTATTTCATCCTCTTGGGTTCATCTTTGCCCAGCATGCATATACTTACTTGCTCTCAGGAAATGACAGGTCATTCTATAACCTACAGGGTTCCAGTTGTCCTCAAACTATGGCCCACAGGCCACATATTGTATTTGTTCCCATTTTGTTTCTTAACTTTAACATAAGATATATGCAGTGTGCATAGGAATATGTTCATAGTTTTTGTTTTTATTATAGCCTGGCCCTCCAACGGTCTGAGGGACAGTGAACTGACCCCCTGTTTAAAAAGTTTGAGGACCACTGACAGGACCTTTAACACATGATAAGTCTGGTCACTCCATCTTGCCTTTTCAGAATGCTGCATGTAGTCAACTGTTTTATTTTATGGGGAAGGGGGGAAGGGGGTGGTGGTGGGGGTTCAACCCCATGAAAGCACATCACTTTCTAGTTCTATGTTTTTTGGTTTCTTTTTTTCTTGTACTATTGTTGAAAATAGGAAAAGACTCCTCACCTTTGATTTGTACCTTTAATATGGTGCTGACTTGCACAAATATATTTTTAAAGCAAAACCCATTCTCAGGAAGAGCGTAAAAGCTCCACAGGAAAGGAACACTGAGGTAGGATGGGAGTTGATACACAGGCCATTTCAGCTCTTTGGGGGTTTATATTTGTTATTATTTTTTTAAATGAATGACTCCTTAGAAAGAAATAAAAATCCTTTTTCAAAGTAGCTAAGAAAAAAGCTATGCTGACTTGATTACAGTGGAGTGGGAAACTGTTTTAAGTGGCTATTATTTTCTCGTAAAAGTCTTATCGTAACACCAAATCCTTCAAAGTTTATAAGTCCATAAAGGCTGATTTTTATTCACTCTGTCTTCAATAGAGACCAATCTGAAAATGTTTATGTTTTCATGAAGTAGAGTTTCACTCAGACAAAAGATTCCTTGTGTTCTAGAATAACAGCATCTTCAAAATATGATTCTTTATGTGTTATTTATAAATCTAAGGCATATTTAAAATGTTATGTGACAGCCATAATTTTTGAATCAATGGCCATCTTTTAAATTTTCGGTCATCATAGAGAATTGGGATTATACTTTATTTTTTCTTTTTTTTAAATTTGTTTACCTCCCCCAGTTTCTTATGTTCTTGTTGGTTTATTTGTTCATTTTGTTTGTTTTGCTTGGGTTTTGGGAGCACTCCTTTTTTTTTTTTTTTTTTTTTTTTTTTTTTTTTTTTTTTTTTTTTTTTTTTTTTTTTTTTTTTTGGTTTTTGGTTTTTGGGTCACACCCGGTGACACTCAGGGGTTACTCCTGGCTATTCGCTCAGAAGTCGCTCCTGGCAGGCACGGGGGACCATATGAGGAACCGGGGGATCGAACCTCGATCCGTCCTAGGTTAGCACAGGCACCTTATCTCCAGCGCCACCGCCCGGTCCCAAGGGAGCACTCCTAATGATGCCAAAGGGCTACTCTTGGCTTTGTCCTGTGCAATTAATGCCAGGGCTTGAAATGAGTCAGTCACATGCAAGGCAAATGCCCTACCCATTAAACTATTATACTATTGTTCTGGCCCAAAATGTACTATATTTTACTAATACTTTCCAAAGGAGTTATATTTTACTAATACTTTCCAAGGGAGTTATCTTCAGTTAGATTTTTCCAAGGTAGATTCAAACATAAGGATCTAGTGCATGTGTCTAATTTGAGAGAACTGAATAAAGAGAGTGGAGTTGTTGTGGGCTCAGTAAAGGGAACCATATAGTATTGGAAACAGTAAAAGTGACCTTACAGTCATGGACACAGTTAAGAGGACCATATGTTATGGGAACAATAAAGGGGAAGGCATTAAACAAGAGAATACGTTCAAAAAATGCTTTGGAAAATCACTTCAATTTTATCCCTCAGGCTTTCTGGAGCATGAACTATATGCTTCAGCATTTCCTAATCTACTGGCAAGGGAAAGAACCTTAGTGCAGTGGCCTCATCTGCTACTATTCAGGCAGATCCTGAGGGAACCTGGGCGTTCCTTGTAGCGGGAGTAATTCTCCTACATATCTACTAGTCTGTTGCCTCAGGTAACATATACAACAGCACAGAGAAAATGCAAAATGTCTTGTGTGACTGTCTAAGACAAAACAAACATCTAGGACATAAAGGGAAAAAGTCAAAGAGGCCTGAAGGTGATGAATGAGGCATTTATAATGGTCACTGTACTCCTGACCTTCCAAAACCAGAAGATTTCTAGCCTAATAATTATGTACTGAATCGACAATTATTTGGAGATGTGGGTTTTGGACCACAGCCTGCTGTTCTCAGGACATACATCTGTTCCTGTACTCCAGAGTCAGTACTGGTAATAATGTTCCATGCATTGCCTATGTGCTTGTAGATCACTCCTGATAGTGTTCTGAGGACCATATGTAGTGCTGTAAATGGGACCAGTGTAGACTTCATTGCAAGGTGAGCATCTTTGCCCCTATGCTATCTCTCACCCTCAGTCAACAGTGTGACCTTGACCATGATATTTATCTTCTCTTTGTCTTAGCTTCATCAAATGAACAAAAGTACCAAACTTGGAATCTTATGAGCATTATATAGATCATACTAGCAAGTATTTTGGTGACTACATATTCTAACATAATTTTAATCTTTAAAACTTCTTAGAATTTATTATTATAATTTTGTATACTCAGGCATGGATTTCTCTTGACATTATAATAAATTTTTGTCTAGTTCACATTGTATACAAAAATCTAAGAATAACATTGGGTAGCAGGAAGTATATATTTACAATAGCACTTCAGAAGATCTCTAGCTACAGAGGCATGATTTATCACCCACAACAGAGCATAAAGTTCCCAGACACCACAGAAGAACCTAGGGGAGAGTAAAAGATCATGTACGGAGCCTGTAGTTATTCTCATGACAGTATACTTCAAGGGCGGATAAAACCTGAATCTCTTAAGCAACCTTTTTTTTTTTTTTCAACTAATCCAAATCTCGCCAAAACCACGATTGAAATTTATTTTGAGAGCCACATTTTGTTTTTTTTTTCTTTTGGGTTACACCGGCAATGCTCTGGGGTTATTACTGGCTCTACGCTGGCTGCTGTGCTATCTCTCCGGCCAGGAGCACATTTTTAAAACTGAAAATACATAGGATGGTACACATAGAAAGTCACTACCCTCCCGATACCACATGACCCGACTGGAGCTGTGTGGAGCCAGCACTGGCAGAGGTTAGTAGCAGAGTCCTGACTCCTGGAGCGGCCGCCCGGAACACAGAAGAGCCAAATTAAAGGTGTAAAGAGTCACATGTGGCTCGCGAGCTGCAGGTTGCCGATCACTGTCTTAGGTCAAGGGAATTCTCTTCCTAATCTCCCCAATATTTACTGCATGAAAAAAAAAGAGAAGCACAATTGAAAAATTTTTTAAGTTTTATTATTGCTGTCTGTTGCTTTGGGGGGGGGCTTTTGTTTTGTTTTCTATTTCAGGACAGTGGTTATTGTATGACTGCTGTCTATAGTGCTCTGTTGCTTTTCGAGTTTTTTTGTTTGATTTTTTATCTTTTATTTTATTTTACTTTATTTGTATTTTTTGTACTGTTGTTATGTGTTTTTTTTTGTCCCCAAATTCCCAATACAGACCAGGCAAGGGTCTGGGTTGAGGTGTATATGGGGTGCATTTACTGTACCTCCTCTTACTATACAGTCAGTGTGAAGACACAGCCTGTGGTAAGAATTGGGAGGCCTTATTTTTTCTTTTCTTTTTTGATTTAGTTATATTTTTTTAACTTTTTTTTTAACACCCCCTTCACCAGTGCAACTTTCCCAATGTGGGGGTGGGTTGGGAGGGAGGGAGATTTGGGACATTGTTGTTATGTTTTTTTCCTTTTCCCTCTCTGTTCTTAAACTGATAGATATAGCCTCTAGAAGGACTCCTCTCATTTTTTGCTTGTTCAATTTTTGCCCCATTTTATTTTATTTAATTCCTCTTTCCTTCAAACAGAATTACACAACTTGAACCATTTTGCCCCGCCTCACTAATGCAGGGGAAAATAATGGAGGGTACCAGGGCAAACAATCATATGAACATTACATAGAAATAAAAAAGGGTTCAAACTTAAGCACCAAATCCAAAGCCAATGACAACAGAATCAATACCCAATTTACAACATACTAGACACAGAGAAAACCGTCTATACTAGCAGTCTGGGGGGTAAAGGAGGGGGTATATGGGATGTATGCTGAGAACAGGGGTGGAGGGAGGACAATATTGGTGGTGGGAATGCTCCTGATTCACTATCACTATGTACCTAAAATGTTACTGTGAAAGATTTGTAATCCACTTTCATTAAAATTTAAAAAATTTGAATAATGATATTAAAAGTTCTAAACTCTATTTAAAATTAAAGGAGAAGAGGAACATCATCAGACATAAAAAACAAAAGTATAATTTATTTCACTGCAATAAAAAGATAAAAGCTAGAAATTTGAATGTCATCTGAATTTATCATTCTGCATTATTTAAAAAATCAAGTCACATTTAAGTCAAGAAGCTCTAGTTGTTTTGTAGAAATAGTTATAAATAAAGCAATAATTAAGTTGGTGAAAAAAAAAGAAATAGCAGAAAATATTAGTCCATTCAAACTACTTAAATAAATTCAAGCAAAGGAAGGGGATAACATTTGGTCTAATCATATATTATATATGTCAAAATACTTGGACTATTTAACTCAACAAAACATTAGTGTGGTATTATCCAGTCTAGTACATAAAGATTTGTGGGAGGTTCCCTTATAAGGGTCTCTTCACTACAACACATTGCACATTGGATGCTATTCCAAGGGGGCAAGACCTGACCTCCCTGGGCCATGTTTTCACCTAAAGGCAGCCGCAATTAGGGAGAAAATGTTTTCTTCCAGGAAAAAGGTCAAATTTACCACAGCTTGTTTAGAGAAGTTTAAAGTTTTCAAGATCAGCCACTCTTCTGTCACATAACTCAATCCATTTGTAAGTGTCACTGACTTGAAACTTGGGACAAGATGACCTAAGTCCTGTGGTTGATGGTGACAAAGTTCATGCTGACAATGTTCATATTGTTTACTGTGCTATAAGAATCAAATCTGCTGGGGGGCCTGGAGAGATAGCACAGCGGTGTTTGCCTTGTAAGCAGCCAATCCAGAACCTAAGGTGGCTGGTTCGAATCCCGGTGCCCCATATGGTCCCCCGTGCCTGCCAGGAGCAATTTCTGAGCATGGAGCCAGAAGTAACCCCTGAGCACTGCCGGGTGTGACTCCCCCAACCCCCCCCCCAAAAAAAAAGAATCAAATCTGCTCTGTCCCAGGAGTATGTTCTAATGCTACCCATGAAACAGAAACATGTAAATTGCTTTTTAGCTTTAACCTAAGGTAACATCAAGTCCCAAACTCTACAAAGCTGCAGCACCGATGAGCTTCAAGATCTAATTCATCATATCAACTGTGATATTTCCCTGAATGACTGCCATGTAATACCAAGAAACATAAAATGTCCTTGAGAAAGATCGGGGTGGTCATTTATGGTCTCTCTATATACTTGAAGTATATATGCCAAGTTGATTGTAAAATAAAAGGAGAGAAGGGAAGAAATATATTATAAAACATGCTTAGGAGAGAGCATGGGCTTCTCCAGAGTGAAGAAGTACATTACTGAAGAGGTACACAACTCAACATGTCAAGCAACTCAAAGGATACACAACTCAACACATCAGACAACTCAAGAGGTACACAACTTAACACATCAAACAATTTAAGAGGTAAACAACTCAACATCTCAACACCATGTCAAGGAGCTCAAAAGGTATACAACTAAACACATCAAGCAACTAAAGAGGTACACAATTCAACACAATAGGTAACTCGAGTTATGAACTAAATATGTCAGACAATTCAAGAGCTACACAACTCAACACATTAAGCAACTCAAGAGGTACACAACACGTCAAGAAATTCAAAAGGTGCACAACTTAACACATCAGACAATTCAAGATGTATATAACTCATAACATCTGGAAACTCAAGAAGTACACAACTCAACATGTTTGGCAACTTGAGAAGTATGCAATTCAAGAGGGTAGATTAGGGAAGCATGTGTGTACTCTTATTCCTTTGCCCAGCGGTTTATATACATGTTTTTCCAAACTTTCACCACCCCTGTCTGTTGCTAGGGTGATTGCCAAGGAGGAGTTGGGAACAGTGCATAGCTTTGTTTTGATAATTATTTTATGGCTCTTGTTCCAGGTCTGAGACCTTCCTTCAGGTGGTCTATTCAATGGCCAATCCTTCACTCAGTAAGCCTCCTTGCACTGGGCCTGGAATTCCACCTTCTCTTGGTTTCAGAAATATTTAGATAAATCTTTTATGTCAAAGGCCTCCTTGCCTTCATCTAGTTTTGCTTCCAGACATTGTTTTCCCCAACAAACACTAGAAGCTCCTCCCACATCTTCTTACTTCCAAAATTTCCCCCAACAAACACTAGTAGCTCCTCCCACATCTTCTTGCTTCCAACATTTCCCCCCTGGAGATTTTACCCTCTTCAACCATTAAGTGATTAGCATTTCTATTTTACTCTTACAAACCTCTAATGGCAAGTAAAACTCTGCTAGAGGATGTTGAAGTCATATCTTGGCCCACAGATCCTTGTTCTT
>PVKC010009114.1:0-27260 GCA_004027635.1 Crocidura indochinensis
GTGTGTGTGTATGTGTGTGAGCTCTGGTGCACATGAGAAGGCAGGACTGGCCCCGCGTGGGGTTGGGTGCAGCAGGGACTAACGCAGCGCTCCCCCAGCTCACAGCCTGGCTGTGAGCGCTGTCCGAGCCCCCTCCTATGGCTGGCGTCTTGCTCCGCGCAGGCGTGCTGGAGGCCCCAGGACTCCAGTGCGAGCTGGAGAGGCGAGGGCAAGAGAGGCCAGGAGCAGTTTCCTGAGCCCTGGACTCCCAGAGGCACAGGCAAAATAAGCCCCGAGGTTCTCCTGGAGCAAAGTAAGCGGGTCTCCACGCCAGGCCTGAACCGAGTGCGTTACTTAGCAGAGGGCGGTGGGCTATAGACCGGCCCCGCCGGCACAACCGACGAAACCTTTCTAGGTTGAGGAGCCGAGACCTCCCACCTGGCCACGCCCACCAAACGGCAATCTAACCACGCCTATTGGCCACGCCCACCCCATCTGGGTGCCTGGGAAGCGCTCACCGGACGGCGACCCAGTCTCACGCACACCTCGGCAGATGGGCCACGCCCACCCCAGACGCGGTTTCCTATTGGACCTCCGCAGGCGCGCTTTGTTGGCGTTTCGGCGCTGCGCCGGAAGTGCGCGGCAGCGGCGGCTGGTGGTGAGCGGTTCCTGATCTCCGACTGGTGGGTGCTCTTGCTCGGGCGCTGGGAGGCGGGAGGCGCGGGCCGGGGGCCGCTCTGTGCTTCCCCTACGTCCTTCTGCCTTTCCGAGGCCCCTTCGTCTCGGGGGTGGGGGCGGACTCTTCCTTTGAGGCCCAAATTCCGGGGCTCTTGAGCCCGAGACGCCCGCTGGTGGGTTTGCAGGGTTCCGCTGGAGACCCGGGGCGGTCCGTTCTGCGGGGAGGGCCCTGCTGGGAAGAGCGGGCTGGAGGCGGGCGCCAAGACGAGGCGTGGGCCAGCCCCGGGTCAGGCGTGGGCCAGCCCCGGGTCAGGCGTGGCCTGCGGGGCCCCTTGGTGGCGCCCAGAATGTGTGTCTGTGCCCCTGCGAGTGTGGCCGCCTGTCGGGACTCGCCCAGGCTCCCCCTCGTAGTGCTCGTCTCCTCCATCCCCGCCGTGCCCGGTTCAAGTTTCTCGTGACTGTCCCGCAGGTCCCGCCGCCTACCCCCCAGATGCTGAGGGGCCTTGATGCCTTCCGCAGGCTGTTTCTGAGCGGTCCTCGCAGCGTGCTCTGCCTTCGGAAGCGGCGCCTGTTCACCATGAAATTGCAGTCTCCGGAGTTCCAGTCTCTTTTCACAGAAGGACTGAAGAGCCTGATAGGTGATCAGTGTAGGGACCGGGGAGTGGGGACAGACACCCCAGATGGATTTCACTGTGGGTGCTGGCCAGCAACCTGTAAGGAACCTGCCCGGGGCAAACCCTGGCAGTGCTGTGTGGGTGACGTGGTGCATCCCCAGCTGCCGTTCTTGAGCGAGTGTCCGTGGTGCTGGCTTCGAAAGCTCACGGTCACTGGGGATGATGACGCTGGAAGCAGAGGGAGAGACCACTAGTCTAGTGGGTCGCTTCTTCCTTTCTTGTCTTTAGATCTGTTCTCCCGCGAGCAGCATGAGCTGCGCATTGCCGGAGGAGCTGTGCGGGACCTGCTGAGTGGCCGCACTCCTCAGGACGTGGACTTCGCCACCACGGCCACCCCTGAGCAGATGAAGACGCTCTTCCAGGCCGCTGGTGTGCGCCTCATCAACAACAAGGGAGAGAAGCATGGGACCATCACGGCCAGGGTGAGTTCCCCAGTCCCTGGCTGGCCCCTCCTCCACCTTTGCAGGCAGACAGTGCCGCCTTACTGTCACCATATCCTTCCCCCCTCCTGGAGCCCGGAATCCTGCCACTGGCTGCTGATCTGTGTGGAGGGAAAGCTGGGGCCACAGTGCTGACTGGATGACCTTGATGCCTATTTATCTTGCTTATATCTGGGCTGGGACTTAGGGACCCCACATTTGTCCTTACCGCTCTAGACTTTATCCTCTCCACTCTCTGTCCCCTTAGTTTTAGGGCTGGGCCCTGGTTTATAGCTGGCTCTGCACAGCTCTGTTGTGCTCCTCTCTCATCTCTTCCTACTCTGGGACTGACCCTCGATCCTTCTTCACCCTTCCCTTTGCTGTGCTTGAGAGGCCCTGGCCCATTTGCCTCAGGGCAGCCTCTGAAATGCCACCATGTGTTCTTGTCCCCAGGAGATGAGCCCTGCCCCATGCTGGGACTCCTAACTTACTGTTTCCTGGGCCCCATGAGCCACCCCTCAGCCACAACATTTCTCAGACCCTGTTGTCCTTTCTGACAGAGCAGTCTGCAGTGGAACCCCCTAGCCATAGGGCTCTCTCAAAATGAGATCTTAAGATGCATCATGACTAGGAGCTGCTATAGTTGATGGAGATGGGTTCTCAGTGGTTACAGGACCACTCAGGTCAGTGTTCACTTTCTGAAGAACTCTGCCAGATCAGAGCAAAGTGCTGGAGGTAGAGTTTCTCACTGCTGCTTCCAGCTGGACTATTGCTCTCATCTGTCCTATCCCTTGAATTTGTGATCCTCCAATGCTATAGTGAAAGCTTGTTTCCAGGGGGCAGGAGCGGTGGCGCAGAGTGATAAGGCGTTGGCCTTGCTGGCGCTACCCTAGGACAGACCGTGGTTCCATCCCCAGCGTCCCATATGATCCCCCAAGCCAGGAGCGATTTCTGAGTGCATAGCAGAAGTAACCTGAGCATCACTGGGTGTGCCCCCAAAAACCAAAAGGGGAAAAAAAAACTTGTTTCCAGGTGATGGGGGCAGTCATGGTGACTGGAGAGGAATTCTGGGTACTTCTAGTGGGCACCAGTCTTCTCCTGTCCCCAGAGTATAGGCACCCTTCTCCACAGCCCCAGTACCATCAGCAGGCAGAACTGTTGATAGTCCAGCTATGAGCTGCCTTGTGCACTGAGACATTGTTCTGTCCTCGCTCCACTCTGTTTTTGCTCCTCCCTACTGGAGGAAGGTCCTCCTATTGTGGGTCCAGAAGCCCTTCAGACTTCTAGAAGCCTCCCTACTCTGTGGAAGTCACACTGATTTGTCTCCACTTCCTGGAGAGGTCAGCATGTGCTGTGCAAAGCTGGACTACATCCCAGGTACTATGTAGTCCCTGTGCTCCATGGGTGGAGCCCTTCTTGTGCATTGAGCCAGGCTGGGCCTCTCAGCAGCATCTTACCTTATCCAGCCCTCCTGCCAGTGTCAGTGCCTGCATTTGTGGTGATACTGACAGCTGGTTCTGATGTTTCTCTCTGGCTGCAGCTGCATGAGGAGAACTTCGAGATTACTACTCTCCGGATTGATGTAGTCACAGATGGCAGACATGCCGAGGTGGAGTTCACCACTGACTGGCAGAAGGACGCAGAACGTAGGGACCTCACCATCAACTCCATGTTTCTAGGTTAGTTCCTGGGCTTAGGCATGCTGGTGTGCTCAGATGGTTTGGCAGCTGATTTTAGGTTTAAATCCATGTCTCTTTTGCTGGAGTAGGGCCAATGGGGATGCTTACTTTTTCTATGGGACAGTGCCCAGTGCCCCTTAGAGCTGTTGGAGAGGTGCTGACAAGTTGTTGTGTCTTTGGCTGTCTCTTACCCTGTAGGGCTTCTGGTCTCTTGATGTTTGGGCCCTGCACCCCTTAGGATGGCCTAGCTCTGTGATACTAGCTGGAGTTTCACTGGAGTTCTCTGACTTGTATTTCACACAAGTTCTTGATGCCTCTGAATAGTACCAGTGACGGGATTAGCATTGGGTTAGCTGTAGGGTGGAGGCAGCACAGGTGGCTGAACTGAGTGTGACTGTTGTGGCTCTTGGATCTACTGGACAGATGAGATGAACTAGGAGCCACTCCCCTCAGCCCCGAGTCCCATTAGCTCTAAGATGGGGACTCTGATCCCTGCAATCATGGAACTCACTTTCTATCTCAGAACTCTAAGAAGGTTGTGAATGGTCCAGTTCTACTGCAGTCAATCACTCATTTGCTCTATTAGCATTTTTTTCATACTTTGTGCAGAATTTTGATAAGAAATTTTCTCTGGGAGCATCTTTGATTCATGTGGTTTCGAGGGGAAGCGAAGATTCTCTCCATGTTTTCAAACCCTCCAGCACTGCCTGGAGAAGTGACTCACTAGGCCAATAGACCTTCAGGTCTTCCCTGTATTTATGTAGATGATGCTGTTTCAGTGGTACTTACTTGGAGGTACTTTGATTTTTTTTCTTTTTTTGAGTCACACCCGGTGACGCTCAGGGGTTACTCCTGGCTATGTGCTCAAAAATTGGTCTTGACTTGGGGGATCATATGGGATGCTGTGGGATCAAACCGAGGTCCGTCCTAGGCTAGCATGGGCAAGGCAGACGCCTTACCACTTGTACCAATGCTCCGACCCCACTTAGAGGTTCTTTGGGCCTCTTAGGGCCCTACACTTCCCAGCTGCTCCAGTGGGGACTTTGCAGTGATTCCTAAGTACCTCACTAACCATGTCTGCTTCTCAGAAGGTGCCTGTTTGTGTGTATTTCCCTGCTCTTTATCACTTCAAAGGGCCCTTTGTCTTAGTATCATGCCTTTCCCCCAGTGCTTACAATGGAATTTATCCACATTTGGGGTGCTTTGGTACATTCCCATGAACTTGAGGACCTCCTTATCCTACGTCTGCTCCTGCGGTAGCCTCATGAAGTATTCCTTGCACTTTCCTGATGACTCGCCACACTCTCAGCTCTGATCTGGTATTGTCTGATGGAGGATTTAGATGAACAGTTGCCTTTAGAAGTTTAACATTACTGGCTTGGTTTTCAGGTTTTCCAGTTCATCCTCCCTCCCTTTCCATGGTTACAAGGTTGTTAATAATACAGTTGGTTTTTTTTCTCACAGATACAAAGCTGTTCACAACTAAATTTCAGTCATATAATGTAAAACTCTTCACCAGTACACTATTTCTCCACCAATGGCTCTAGTTTCTCCCCTGCACCCCCATCTGCCTCTAGGGCAGGGGTCTCAAACTCAATTTACCTGAGGGCCGCAGGAGGCAGTGGGGTGATCCTTGAGTGCAAAGTCAGTAGTAAGCCTTGAACATTGGGGGGTGTGACCCAAACAATTAAAACAAAACAAAAAAAGATCCCTCTAGGGCAGGGCCACAAAGTTTAGTACGGAGGGCCGAGTTTGAGACCCTGCTCTAGGGCAGACCTTCTCCTCCTCCTTCTCCATTTCCTCCTCTTTCTTCTCTCTGTGTATTCCTCCCTCCCTCCCTTCTTCCTTCCTTCCCTCTCTTTCTCTGCCTCTGTCTCTCTCTGTTTCTCTCCTATTCTTTATTTACCCCTTTCAGACAGTGTGGTGTGCAGTATTTTTACTGAGGGGTTTCATACCGATCATTTTATATCCATTCAGAACCCAATTCTTGTCCAGATCGATCATTTCCAAGCATTGTTTTAGTGGTCCCCTCTCTGTCCTAACTGTACTCCAGTTCTTATTTCTAACATGATTTCTCTCCTGTCTTTTCTACTGTGAATAGGTGTTGATGGTACTTTATTTGACTACTTTAATGGATATGAAGATTTGAAAAATAAAAAAGTCAGATTTGTTGGACAAGCCAAACAGAGAATAGAAGAGGATTATCTTAGAATTTTAAGGTATTTCAGGTAAGAATTTTTGTGTATCTGATGGTTTCTGATATTCTAATCATTTATTGTGCAGTGATCTGGAGCACTTCTTGTGACTGAGGGGGAGGGTGTCCCTGGATCTTGGATGGTCTCATTCCCTCCTGTTTTGACCTCTTGTGTCTTCCACTCTGCATTTTTTTGTGGCCCAGCTTTTTGGGACTGTTGCCTGAACTGTTGTCTTGAGTGTGAACAAGCAGGCAAAGGTAGGTGGCAGCTTGGCTGGGTGACTCCTAATCTCATGGAGATCAGAATCTTAGATCTGTGTATTAAAGAGTAGCAGCATTACAGTGGCTTTAGGAAAACTCAAAGTTTTCAGACAGTTCCAATCTAGTTTCACTGTCTGGGATAACTCTGAATATTATGTAACATATCTTAGGTCTGTCTGATAAATGCTAGTCATTAAACCTCATAGGTCTTCAGGAGGCCATATAATCCCCATCATGCAGGAGGGAATGTTGGGGCCTATGAGGGGAGGAAGATGCTTGCAGGCTGCAGCTCTTCAGGAGCTTTTGTACGCACTGCAGATATCTGCCCTGGTACAGCTCTCAGAGTTCTGCAGGTGTGGTCACTGGGGTCCCATTTAGACTGACCTGAATGCTATTCTGAACTTCTGAGTACTAGGCCCTGAGATTGGGGGTGTGGGGGTGGAGGTTGTGGCTTTATAATTTTAGGAAGGTTTCTTGTACTCTATTGGATCTTATGTAATCTCATCTGGAAAGCCAAGGATCAGATATTTTCTAAGGTCTCTTAGACCTAGTTTTTTGTTTCTGGGTTACACCCAGAAACACAGAGAGGTGGTGCTTACTCCTGTACACAGGGATCATTTCTGACAGGCTTGGGTGACCATATAAGGTGCCAGAGATTGAATTCTGGTTGGCAGTGTGCAAGGCAAACATCCGCCCTCCTATAGTGTCGCTCTGATCTGTTTTTGAATAAGCAGATGTGTGGGGTAGTAGAATGGAATGAAAATGATCCTTTTCCCAATGACCAGTGATATAAGGGTTAATGCATTAAATTATCACCCCATGCAGGTTTTATGGAAGGATCGTAGACAAACCTGGAGAACATGATCCTGAGACTTTGGCAGCAATTGCAGATAATGCAAAGGGCTTGGCTGGAATATCAGGAGAAAGGATTTGGGTGGAACTCAAAAAAATTCTTCTTGGCAACCATGTCAATCATCTGATGCACCTCATCTATGATCTCAATGTGGCTCCTTACATAGGTGAGAATGAGCTGGAAACAGACCCACCAAGTGGTGGTAGAAGGCAGGATGTTGGAGTTCTGTAGAAGTGGGACTGTTTTAGAGTGAGCAGCACTGTACCCCTTGGGAGGGATATTTGTATGGGCATGGCTGGAAGTCAGAAGATTAGTGAGGACTAGGAACTGGATCTTAACAGTGGGACTGTGCACTGGGTCAGACAAGATCACTGAATGGGACTTAGGCTTAAATGTTCATTTCAGGTGGTCTGGACCCCCAGTGGAGCAGCAACCCACGATTGGTGGCTGAGGTACATTGGGCTGGATCAGTAACAGCAGCCCAACAGGTCAGGATGAGTGGTTAAGGCATTGTAGCAACTATAAAAGGGTGGAAAATGCTCTTGTCCCTTCAGGCCTGCCTGTTGATGCAAGTTTGGAAGAATTTAACAGAGTCAGTAAAAATGTTGAAGGCTTTTCAGCAAAACCAATGACTATCTTGGCTTCATTATTCAAAGTACAAGATGAGGTCACAAAATTGGACTTGAGGCTGAAGATTTCAAAAGAAGAAAAAAACCTTGGATTGTTTATAATTAAAAATAGGAAAGAGTTAGTTAAAGCAACAGAAAACTCAGACCCACTGAAACCCTATCAAGACTTTGTCATAGATGTAAGTACCTAGTTGGGCTGACTCAACTATTCTATGTTACTACTCAACACCACACTGTAGTGTGTGGGAGTTTCACGTTCCAAGCACTGGGTGTATTGAACATTCAGTGATGGTGGCAGCGAGCTACTGAGCAAGCTAACGTGTGCTGTGATGCCCAGTGCAGGGAACCGGACGTGACCACCCGCGTGTGTGAGCTGCTCAAGTACCAGGGCGAGCATGACCTGCTACAGCAGATGGAGCACTGGACTGTGCCTCCCTTTCCCGTCAGTGGCCATGACATCAGGCGAGTGGGCATTTCCTCTGGCAAAGAGATTGGGCTGCTGCTGCAGCAGTTGCGAGATCAATGGAAGAAAAGTGGCTACCGGCTGGATAAGGAGGAGCTGCTGAGCCACGTGAAGAAGACGGAGCACTGAGAGCTGAGTGCTCCGGGTAAGCCTGGATGGCTGCTGCTTCAGAGACATAGTGCCATGTGGCAGGCTTTTTTAGAATAAAGTTTTGTTTTTAGAACTACCCCTAAACCTACCTCTTATACAGTTAGTGATTTTTTTTAATAATACCTTTTGTTGGCTTCTGGCACAGAATAGCACCTGTCTGGAAGAACAAGTCCATATCACAGCTGGTGCTGATGGAATAGATATACTTTCTCCCCTCGGAAGTTGCTAGCACTCCTGTCTCAGACTGTCTGAGCTCTATTACTCAAGTAATAATTACTCAGGTCCCAAACACTTTAGTAAATGGGTGAGTTCCACCGAGTATTACATTTTCTTCAGCTGTTACAGTCTCACGTTTTCTAAGTTTTTTTTTTTTTTGTTATATACACACAATTTTGGATGTTGATAAAAATGTTTTTGAAAAGTATACACGAAAACCTAGCTTAGACGTGAGGCACCAGCATGGTGAATGTATTGTAGGAAAGGGAATATTAGGAAAATACAGGGGTTGGGGCTGGAGTGATAGCACAATGGTAGGGTATTTACTTTGCACACAGCAGACCCAGACAGACCTTGGTTCAATCCCCAGCATCTCATATGGTCCCCCGAGCCAGGAGTGATTTTTGAATGCACATCACCTGGTGTGGCCCAAAAAAAAGAAAAATACCGGGGTCAGCAAAGGAGTTTTACGGAATACATTTCTTGGTGCCAATATCATTTCTATAAAGGGTGTACATTCGCTATTCAGATGGTAGCGTTTTGTCATGTATAAAACACTATGTATTTGTACACAGCAGAAAATTTTCAAGTGTTGGTAAATAATATAGAACATTCTGTGGTTACACCTCTGGGGAGGGACTAAATATATGAGGGGTGTGTATTTATAGCTACTGGGTTAACATATGAAGATAGACCACGTGTACTAAAAGAGAATCCAGTTGTCTGAATGGGACGACTGTCTTAGGTTATTTTGGGGGCTGGGACATTACTACCACTGCTGAACATTCTAGTGGACACGCACACAAAATCTCTTAGTCTTCCCAAAGAACAACGTTGGACTTCCAGAGGAGGATATGACTTCCAAAGGCATTATAAATCAGTACTAAGAACAGATAGCATCTGTAGTTACTTTCATTTACTCTTTATTATAAATAAGCAATATAACAGTCATCTACTATTTTTATAAGAATATCAAACTATTTCTAATTAGTATGAGGCATAATCTTGATAAATTTATCAGTCTATTTTGGCTTCGTGTATTTTATCTGGTTAGTCCTAATGACTGGTAAATTATATAAATCAGTGAAGGAATTCCAAAACCAAAATGGTTACATGAATGTGAAAGGTTCCAGTCATTTAAGTGTAAGCAAAGAGGTATATGGTAAATCAGTCTCTTAAAAATGACTTCTTCCATATATATTATCTGCTATTAGTAGTTTATATAATTTAAACAAGGAATATTCTTTAAGTTTACTTACAGATTTCCTTCATTACAGAAGGAATGAATAACAGAATCTAGAAAATACAGGGTCATCGCTAGCCTGTGAGAACATGATCTAGCATCTGCACCATGTTATTAAACTGCAGCAGAATAACCAGGTTCTAGTTCAAATACTGAACAAACATACAAATAGTTCGCATACAGGAATGTATTTCATTAAGGAAACAAAGACTATACATGGAATTCAAGTTGCATATTTTAATTCTAATATTTAAATAATTTACTATTTCAGAGAAACTAAAGATCATAGCCCCTTTACAAGTCATAGACTTGCACCTGTGTCCTTAGCTTTTGGAGCATTGATTCAGACATGTCTTTAATATTTCAGATGATTAACCTCATGTTACAGGAACTTCAAACGTATAAGAAATAATCTCCATGTGACTTTTGCACTTCCATAGAGCAAGAGGACCAGGAAGGTGCTAGACTCTTCAGCCAAGGAGACCAGATTTCAGAGTACCAACTTTCAAGCACTTCGTTCTACCTTCTTTATTTATAAACACAATGGGAATTTGTCAGGTTTAATGTTCTCTTTGGTATCTTTGTCTGGAATCACAATCAATAATTAATCAAGCCCCTAAACTGTTGAGGCAATATGTTTGTTGGCTGTGACTTTCCATCCCATGTGGCTTGCACAGTACAGTGGACAGTGGTTTAGGCATACCTGCTCGAATGAAAAAGATGTCAGCACAGAGGCGGTGCTTGTGCCCATGAGCCCAGCTGTGAAGACTATCCAATTCTAGCATGGAAGGCTAGGATACTCCAATATGCCTTTAACAAATGTTTTAACTTGTACAATTTATTAGAATGGTGTGTTCTTTATACGTAGGCATATAAAGAGTAGTATGGGTCTGGAGAGAGTATATAGGGTTAAGCCAACCCTGGTTTGATCCTTGAGAGTCATCACGCAAAAACCAAACAAACTGTTTAGTTGTATTGAAATTCTCCTATGCTAGTAAGGATTTGTTTATACAAACTACGAGTTGCCAAGAACACCTGGGAACTCACTGCTTTCGCTAGTCAACTTAGCATCAACTGCCTATAGATGTATGCAGTTACCACAGTACTCCTAGCTCTGCTTAGGAGTCATTCTTGGTGGTGTACAAGTGCTGGAACTTGGAAAGGAGCTGAGCATGTGCAAGGCCTTAACCTCTGTGCTAGTTCTCTGGCCTTCTGTCAGATCCTTTGATGAGCAATTTTAGCCATAGAAGTGTGTCCTTAAATTGTACAGTTGCAGCTCCTGGCTTTCTTTACCACAACTTAATTGTTTTAAGACTGACCAAGTGACAAATTGGTACTCCCAGAGATAAAGTCTTACTCTTAATCTCACTTAAGCTGAGATTAAGTTGGTGCTTCCAGGAATCCAACATGCTCCCAGTGTCCTATTTGGGCTGTGCCTTGAATTCAAGTGTTCCACAGCTCACAGGAGTCTGAGGCCTATTGCTCTCCCCCAATTATGTCCTTAGTCAGCTGGTTTTCAGAAAATGCTCATACAGGAATGAGTGCAATAACTACTTTGAAGACTTGTACAGCTACCAACTGTCTTCACTAATCCATCATAGTAACACCGGCTAAAAGAGCAGTTTCTCCACATGCTTAGTTGTGACTGAGATTCAAACAGTTCTGTTGCTGGTGAGAGTTGCTCCGCACCTTACCCTGGGAACCATCTGTGCTCTCAAAGAGGGGCCAATCAGGTTCAGGTTGCAGGTCTTATTCTTGTTCATATCACCATAAGGGTTCATATAGGCTGCCATCAACCTACATAAGGACAAACTGGCAGAAAAGTAACCAAGGATGAGGCATTTGGGGGAAATAAAGCTTACGACTTAAGTTTTTTTTTATATAAAATTAATATCTTTACTTAAACACCTTGATTACAAACATGATTGTGATTGGGTTTCAGTCATGTAGAGACTTCATCAGTGCAACATTTCCATCACCAATGTCCCAAATCTCCCTCCTCCCAACACCACCACCACCTGCACTACAGACAGACTTTCTGCTTCCCTCATTCATTCACATTGTTATGATAGTTCTCAATGTAGTTATTTCTCTAACTGCACTCATCACTTTGGTGAGCTTCATGTAGTGAGCTGGATCTTCCAGTCCTCTCTTGTTTCTGAAAATTATTTTAAGAATGTTTTTTATTTTTCTTAAAACTCATAGATGAGTGACACTTCTGCATCTCTCTCCCTCTGACTTATTTCTCTCAGCATAATGGATTCCATATATATCCATGTATAGGAAAATTTTCATGAATTTATTATATGGTTGCATTCATCTGTTGAAGGGCATCTTGGTTGTTTCCAGAGTCTGGCTATTATAAATAGCATGGCAATGAATGTATTTTTGTATTATATTTTTGTGTTCCTAGGATATATCCTAGCTGGATCATATGGGAGCTTAATTTCCAGGTTTTAGAGGAATCTCCATATTGTTTTCCATAAAGGTTGGACTTGACGGCATTTCCTCCAGCAGTGAATAAGTTCCGTTCTCTTCATATCCCTGCCAGCACTGCCTGTTCTCATTCTTTGTGATGTGTGCCAATCTCTGGTGTGAGATGGTATCTCATAGTTGTTTTGGTTTGCATCTCCCTGATTATTAGTGATGTGGAGCATTTTTTCATGTGCCTTTTGGCCATTTGTATTTCTTTTTGGTCAAATTGTTCATTTCTCCCTATTTTTTGATGGGATTAGATGTTTTTTTCTTGTAAAGTTCTGTCAGTGTCTTGTATATTTTGGATATTAGCCCCTTATCTGATGGGTATTGAGTGAATAGTTTCTCCCACTCAGTGGGTGGCTTCTGTATCCTGTTTCCTTTGAGGTGCAGAAGCTTCTCAGCTTAATATATTCCCATCAGTTTATCTGTGCTTCCACTTGTATGGAGAGTGCTGTTTCTGCCTTAAAGATGCCTTTAGTCCCAAAGTCCTGGAGTGTTTTACATATGTGTTCTATATACCTTATGGTATCAGGTCTGAAATCTAGGTCTTTAATCCATTTGGATTTTACCTTTGTACATGACTCTACCAAAAGGTTCTAGAAACAATAGATTTGTATAGCAATATGACAGGCTACAAAATTAACACACAGAAATTAATATCCTCTTTATACAACAATAATGATAGGGAAGAAATGGACATTAAGACAACAACCCCATTCACGTTAGTGCCACACAAACTCATATATCTTGGAGTCAACTTGACCAAAGACGTGAAGGGCCTATTAAAAGAAAATTGTAAAACCCTACTTCGAGAAATAAGAGAGGACACACGGAAATGGAAACACATACTTTGCTCGTCGATTGGCATTAAAATGGCAATACTCTCCAAAGCATTATACAGATTTAATGCTATCCCTCTAAAGCAGGGGTCCTCAAACATTTTAAATAGGGCCCAGTTCACTGTCCCTCAGACCATTGGAGGGCCAGACTATAGTAAAAACAAAAATTATGAACAAATTCCTATGCACACTGCATTCATCTTATTTTGATGTAAAGAAACAAAATGGGAACAAATATAATATGTGGCCTGCGGCCGTAGTTTGAGGACCACTGCTCTAAAGATACCCATGACATTCTTCAAAGAAGTGGATCAAACACTTTAGAAATTTATTTGGAACAATAAACACCCTTGAATAGCTAGAGCAATCCTTGGGAAAAGAAATATGGGAGGCATTACTTTCCTCAACTTTAAATTGTATTACCAAGCAATAGTTATCAAAACAGCATGGTATTGGAATAAATACCAGATAAATAAATCAGATCAGTGGAATAGGCTTGAGTACTCAAGAGAATATTACCCAGACATACAGTCACCTAATTTTTGATAAAGGAGCAAGAAATCCTAAATGGAGCAGGGAAAACAAGTGGTGTTGGTACAACTGGTTAGCCACTTGAAAGAAAATGACTTAAGTCTTTAACAACAAGAAATGGTCTACTGAACACAGAGCCAAGAGTAAGCCCCAAGCACCATTGGGTGTGACGCCCAAACAAAAATAATAAGAACTGACATTTTCTTTTCTTCTTTTGGTTTTTGGGTCACACCCGGCAACGCTCAGGGGTTACTCCTGACACTACGCTTAGAAATCGCCCCTGGCAGGCACGGGAGACCATATGGGATGCCGGGATTTGAACCACCGTCCTTCCGCATGGAAGGCAGACACCTTAACCTCCATGCTATCTCGCTGGCCCCTAGAACTGACATTTTCATTTGAAAAAATGACAGGCTTCACGGAAACCTCATCCCTAGGTCAGCCCCTCATCCTAATGTCTAGGGTTTCATGCTAACTGTCACTAATGCCACACAGGATGGACTTCATGGTGTGCAACAATGCCTTCAATGCAGCCTATTCTGGCTCTGCAGAGCTGGTGTCCCAGAGAGATCAAGTCTTTGTATTGTGTTTGGTCCTAACACCTGTGGGTCATGTACCCTTGTGTAACCCAGTCAGGCACAGGACCAGATTCTGTTTATATGAATGCTCCCTCGTGTGCCTGTGGCTCAGAGAACTCAAACAGGGAGAACTTTATTGTTAACTGAGCCCATTCCCAAGACCTTCAGGGTTAAATCTTGTCCAGCAGTTGGGAACATGTAACCAGCAGTACACTAAATATGTAATAAAATATCTTGCTTGAATATTTTATTTTGGTGGTTATGTTTCTTGACATTATTCACAGATTGTCCTTCTGGCTCCCTTCACTTAACCTGATTCCAAAAAGGTTAAAAATTGAAAATACTTGTTTATTTAATACCTACTGAGAAATTTCTCTCAAGATGTTGTTTTCCTTCCACCATTTTAAATATAGAAATGCAAAGCACTAAATCTGACTTGTATTCACTTCTAAAAGAAATGACTTTATAGTCACACAGCTTGAACATAACTGCAGCTGGTTTACATAGAATAGGTTTTACCAAAGACAAAGTGAAGCTGGTCCTGCTTAAGAATGTACACTTTTACTTGTATGATCCCAAATGAAATACCCTTGATATATTTTGTTTGTTTGAGAGCATACTTGGCGGTGCTCGGGCATTACTTCTAACTCTGCCATCAGAAGTCATACTGACAGTGTTCAGGGGACCATATGGGATGCAACGGATTGAACCTGGTTGGCCTCAGGCAAGGCAAATGCTCTACACGCTGTGCTCTGCCTCCCTTGATGATTTTTTTAACTGACCTTGAGGTCACAAGTTCCCAGAGCTCCCCACCCCCACCCCCACTGCCCACAGTGGTAATGAGTAGACATGTCTGCCCTCCTCACCTTGTTCATATTGTCCAGTTTGCAGTGGAACTGCTGGAGAGCAATGCCAATTTTAAGAAGCTGGATTCTCAGCATATCAATAGGAAGTCAAGGATTCACTCTGTAAGCAGAGTCTTAGACATGACAGGTTTCTCAGATGTTAAAGCAAGGACCATTTGTATCTTTGTGGGGAGAAAAAAAAAAGCCTCCCCATCATCACCACAGTAACACTACATTCCTGCTATCCAGCAGACCTACAGTGGTGCTAAAATGGAATTTCGTTTCTTACACTGCCCTTGTTTTGATCATTGTCTTAATAAATGCCTCAAATAGGGCTCAGGGTAATGCTTGGCCTACCTGTCTAGTGTTTCAAAGGCTCAGGCCCATGGTTATAGGGACTGGTGTTGAAACTTATGGTCTTGAGCTTGCACTCCAGTGCCCTAAGTTTCTTTTTCTAAAGAACACATGGCATCAAACCTATGTTAGAAAATGTTCCCTATTTGTTTTTTTTGGGGGGGGCACACCCATTGATGCTCAGGGGTTATTCCTGGCTATGCACTCAGAAATCGCTACTGGCTTGGGGGGGGGGTCACATGGGACGCTGGGGGATCGAACCGTGGTCCGTCCTAGGCTAGCGCTGGCAAGGCAGACACCTTACCTCTAGCACCCAATGTTCCCTATCTGTAAGAGATTAAAATTTCTGCAGGTACCTAGTGAATGGACCGTGATTCCTTCAGTGTGAGCTTTCATACTGGAGAACTGATCAGGTGTGAGCCTGTGATTCCTTAGCAGGCACATGCTTAAGTTTACTTGTTGTAGTTTAATTGATGGGCCCCAAGCTTTCAGTTTTGACTCCCGTGTTTTACATTTATAGACATCTCTATATCACCTATGTGGCCAAGGTCCCTGATTTCTCCCGTTACCTTCAATTTACCCCTTCTTCCTCCATCATTCTACTTCCCTAGAACTTTCATCTCTCTAGTGCAGAATACAGTTTTCCTCATTTTGATATCTTTTCTTATATTGTTTTATATACCACAGGTAAGTGAAAATATCTGATATTTGTCCTCTGACTCACTTAACCTGATATCCAATTGCATGTTAATTATCCCATCAATATCTGTCACTGCATGGTTTTCCACTGTGTATAACACAACTTCATTACCTACTCATGTTGGACATTTAGGTTGATCTCATATCCTAGATGCTAAGTGCCGTGAACAAAAGTGTGTGTGTGTGTGTGTGTGTGTGTGTGTGTGTGTGTATACATTCAAAGGAATGTTCATTTGTCTTTGGATTCTTACTTTTTTTTGAGAAATAGAGGAATAATTTGTTAAGAATGTACTGAAAACGTTATGAACATTTTCTTAAGTATTTTTACTTCATTTCTTTTTTGTTTGTTTTTCGTTTTGTTTTTTTTTTTGTTTGTTTGTTTTTGGGTCACACTTGGCAGTGCTCAGGGGTTACTCCTGGATCTATGCTCAGAAATTGCTCCTAGCAGGCTCAGGAGACCATATGGGATGCCGGGATTCGAACCACTGACCTGCATGCAAGGCAAACACAATACCTCCATGCTATCTCTCCAGCCCCATTTTTACTTCATTTCTTAAGTATGAAAGGAGTATACTATAATTACATCCACACATCAATCAAAAAATGTACCTTTATAAGCTTTTCTGAAGTAACGAAGTAAACATTAATATCCTTAAAAGTAACTTGGGGCCCTCTTTTAACTAGATATTTTGTCTGAGCTGGAGTTGTAACAAATTCATCTTTTTTTTTGTTTTGTTTTTGGGCCTTACCCGGTGATGCTCAGGGGTTACTCCTGGCTATTCGCTCAGAAGTCGCTCCTGGCAGGCACGGGGGACCATATGGGGAGCCGGGGGATCGAACCGCGGTCCGTCTTAGGTTATAGCACAGGCACCTTATCTCCAACGCCACCGCCCGGCCCCCAACAAATTCATCTTTAGTGTCAAACTTTCCCAGTAAAAATCTGGAAATATGACTAATCTGGGAGAAAACTACAATGTTTTCTCATTCTGATCAAATGTACATTTTCAGCCATGTTAGTGGGAAATAGATTTTGACTCTATCAGATGTGGTTGGAACTTTTTAGCTTACTGTCAGAATTCTCTAAATGACCTGTTGTATAGTTTTGATGATAGTTTGGTGAAACAACTTATTAGAAGATCCTGGGATTCATATTTCTATTTTTATATCAAACCAGAAGTAATTGAAGTGTTATAAAACCTCATCAGCCCTATTAGAAAGAAATAGTGAGTCATAAAGGAAGCAGGTTCTACAAGAAGATGTAGCTGCTTGGCCTCACCAGGAGTGGTTCCTGAGTAGTTGCCTTGAACACTGACAGGTGTGGCTCCCCCAAAACAGCTTAAGTTAATATTTTTGGACATATTTTACTTTCACTTTTAACCTAGCTGGCTTGTTTGGGGATAAGAGAACTCATTTAAAGTTTTTTTAAAATGTTCTCTCACAATTATGGTAAAGGACCATATAAAATCAAAGGGACCAGCAGATCTAAATAGCGTGGTCAGCCTTTCTTTTTTCCTTTTTTGGTTTTTCTGTTTGTTTTGTTTGTTTGTTTTTCAGGTCACACCCAGTAGCACTTGGGTTACCCCTGGCTCTGTTCTTAGAAATCGCTCCTGGCAGGCTTGGGGGACCATATAGAATGGTCCTACCTACCTATCTCCTACCCCCATGCTATCTCTTCGGCCCCATGGTCAGCCTTTCTTTTATAGTAATGAGTGAAGAACATATATATTTTGAAAATGAGTTGATAAATAATTTTATGTAATGCTTTTAACACTTATGAGCATAAGTTCTTTTTTGTGCACAACTGTTTTTCTCAAAAATTTTTACCTTGATGACCTATTTAATCATTCACAGGTTTGCCTTTCTGCTCATGAAAGTGTGTCAGTGATTCTACTGTTTCTGTCATTCTAGGTGAGACAATGGGAGTTGGCCATGAGGTGCTTCTCGGGAGCTCCAAGGAATGAATCTGGTCCCAGCATTTGCTCTGCTTTTTCAACAGGCTTCACCCACTACTCCTCACCTGGCTCTTGAGGCTTTAGAGCAGTGGTCCTCAAATTTTTTAGATAGACTGTTGGAGGGCTGGACTATAGTAAAAACAAAAACTAGGAACAAATTCCTATGCACATTATATATTTTATTTTGAAGTGAAGAAACAAAAAGGGAACAAATACAATATGTGGCCTTGCGGACCATAATTTGAGGACCTCTTCTTTAGAGTAATAATAGCACCAGGGGATAGCCTGCTCTACTAGAACTTGACCACTGATCCCCCTATCCCTGTGTAACTGAACTTTTTTGAAACCATCTCCAGAGTTTGGAAATAGGTATATTTCAGCATATTGACAATTTGCTGATTTTATTTTTATGTAATAGCTATCACACCTCATATAGTTAGTGTAGTGAGATAATTATGTAAGCTTTATTCAGTTCTTGAATTAATCTAGCACTCACTTCTTCCCTCTCTGCTATAGTAACACACACATTCTTCTTAGATTCTTGGAGCTTATGAATGAACAAGGAATGCAAAATGACAACAAATAAAAGATAAGATGTAAAGCAAAGATATGATGTAATGAAACTAATCAGAGGAAGGAGGTAACATGGTTTAGGGTAGGGAACAAAGAATAAAGAGGGAGTATATTAGATCTTGTAGATAGGGAAAGGGAAATTTCTGGAGGTGACTTTGGAGTGAAGACATGACTGAGAATGTCATGTAGAAACCTGGGAATGTGAATATTTTAAGTGGAAAAATATGGAAGTTATTGAGGGACTAAGAGAGACCAGAGCTCTTGATTGGAGAACAGATGAAGAGGAAGAATGGATAGTAAACTGTAGTTGGGCCATCATGTGCAATTGGTATAAAATTTACATTTTATCCCACAGTGCAGTGGACAGTTTCTAAGGAATTTTGAGCAGAGAATTACAATATATGACTTAAATATTTAAATTTTATTGCTGTGTGATTTTTGTCATGGGGGTCAGCAGTAGAAACAAGATGGTGACTTGTCTAGTATTAGTTCTCCAGGGGAGAACTGGGTTTCCTTGAACTAGTGTGTTAATTATTAGATAGTAAGCTTTTGGATATATTTTAGGACAGCAACAATAGGATTGACTTCTGGTATGTGGGGGAATGAGAATAATTGAGGAGAATTTAGCTTAGTGATTAATCGTGAAGTGATTAGCAGTGCAGATCTTTTCATGATAGGAATTGAATGGTAAGCAGTATCAATGTTGGAGGAAAATTAGGTGCTGTAACGTATGTATCAATTTTTCTGTATAGAATATAAAGCTAGAGAGCTGGCAATATAGAATACAATGATAGAAATCTGGCTGAGCTCTTCTTGGGTAATTGCATAATGGTAGAAAAGAATGGGGCCAGTATTCAATTCCTGGCACCACATATAGTTACCTGTGCATCACTAGGAGGGAGCAAGGAAGGGAAGGAGGGAGGGATGGAAAGAGGGAAAGAAAGGGAGAAGGGAGGGAGGGAAAGATATAAGATCATACTTTGATACTCTATATATCTAAAAGCAGAAGGTAAGCCAAGAAATTGAGAAGGTGCTCAGGATGCCACTTACTGGTAGAGCAACTTGCCCTGCATGTGTGAGAAACCCCAATTCTATCCCTCTATATGACATTGGGGGAAAAAATTGAGAAGGAGCTATCAGGGAAATAAGAAGAAAGTCAGATGAGTATGTAACACTTATGTAGAAAAGAGGTAACTGACCAATGTGTCACAAATTCTAGAGAGATTGTGTAAGAGCTTGAGAATGATTAGGTGATCTTGTTTCTGAAAGGTCACCAGTGATTTGTCAAAAGCATCTGTAATAGGGCCTGGAGAGATAGCACAGCAGCATTTTCCTTGCTTGCAGCCGATCCAGGACCAAAGGTGATTGGTTCGAATCCTGGTGTCTCATGTGGTCCCCTGTGCCTGCCAGGAGCTATTTCTGAGTAGATAGCCAGGAGTAACCCCTGAGCACTGCCGGGTGTGACCCAAAAACAAAAACAAAACAAAACAAAAAAAAGCATCTGTAATAGACTAGAGTACATGAAAGTCTCTGTACTAGTTGAAGAAGACATTGCATGAAAAAGGGATAATGGGTGTAGTGTTCCTTGCCAGATAAGAGCAAAGGGGAAGTTCAGAGGAATGTGGATTGCAGCATTTTTTCCGCTACTTAGGAAATAATAGAGCATATCATTTATATGATCTAATCTTGGTGAAGAAAGTGATGATAATGCAAAAAAGCAAGAAACGAATTTCCATAGTGTGAAGTCCTCCTGAGTGTATGGATATGCATGCATATCTGAGAGAGGATAGGGAGAGACAGGGAGTGAGGAAAGATCGCTACGATTCTTATTCCTTCAATTCCTTCAATCAGAGCTGGTGGTGGAACTTTCCAACAGTAGAGTGGAGGAAGGGTACAGAGCCACCCTGGCTATTCAAGAGGTACTCATTTGGGTAGCAGGGGAGGCAAGGGTCTTGTATATGGCAGTTCATGGCCCTTGTATACATATCATGTACTCTACCTCTTTGAACTCTCTCTTTGGTCTTATGCAACACATTCTGTTATTAGTTTCCAGGTTTCTTGTTAGTGCTTTATTAAGTTTTTTAATAAACATTGTAAATGAAATATATGTGTATAGGGGCCCGGGAGATAGCATGGAGGTAAGGCGTTTGCCTTTCATGCAGAAGGTCATCCGTTCGAATCCCGGTGCCCCATATGTCCCCCCGTGCCTGCCAGGAACAACTTCTGAGCATGGAGCCAGGAGTAACCCCTGAGCACTGCTGGGTGTGACCCAAAAACAAACAAACAAACAAAAGAAATATATGTGTTTAATAAAGTATGTTAAAGAAAAGTTTTTATCTGATGAATAATTATAAAATAAATTTTCATTTAATTTTCACCAGGTCTTTTCTTCTTACTTTGAATCATTATGCTCAATGCCTACTCTTAATCAATATGCATTCCATTTTCCTGAGTCTGATATTCTAACTTCATAATATCATATAAGTATATCCTTTTAAATTAATCTTTTTAAGATTATATTTGTGGGCCCGCAAGCAGCCGTTCCAGGACCAAAGGTGGTTGGTTCGAATCCCGGTGTCCCATATGGTTCTGCGTGCCTGCCAGTAGCTATTTCTGAGCAGACAGCCAGGAGTAACCCCTGAGCACGGCCGGGTGTGGCCCAAAAACCAAAAACCAAAAAAAAAAAAAAAAAAAAAAGATTCTATTTGTAAAATTTACATTGTGTTTAATCGTAGATTTTATTTTTTTGGGGGGGTGTCACACCCGGCAACCCTCAGGGGTTACTCCTGGCTGTATGCTCAGAAATCACCCCTGGCAGGCTCGGGGGACCATATGGGATGCCGGGATTCAAACCACTGACCTTCTGCATGCAAGTCAAACACCTTACCTCCATGCTATCTCTCTGGCCCCAATCATAGATTTCCTTAATTTTTTAAAATAAATATTTTAATTAAATCACTGTGATATATAGCTACAAAGTTATAATTGAGTTTCAGTCATCCAATTTTTCAATACCCATCCTTTCACCAGTGCATGTTTCCCATCACTAATATTCCCCAGTTTGCCTCCTACCCTGTCCCAGCCTGCCTCTATAGCAAACTTTTATATTTTATATATTGTATTTATATTTTATATTTTGTTTCTCTTCTTTCCTTTTTTCCCTTTGAGGCATTGTGGCTTGCAATACTGTTACTGAAGGGGTGTCATGCATATCATTTTATGTCCCCAAATATCATTGTCATCGTGGTCCTCTCTTTACTCTAACTGCAGTCTATCACCCTTTGTGGCAAACTTCCTACCATGAATCAGTCCTCCTGGCTTTTTCTCTATTGTCTTGGGTTTTATTACAAAAAAATTCTTTTAATATGCCACAAATAATGATCTATTCCTCTCCTCTTGGCTTGAATAATACTAAGTATAATACTCTCCATACATGCCCATGTATAAGTGAATTTCAGGACTTTATTTTGATAATAGCTGTTTAATATTACATTTACACATTAAATATTCAAATTTACATAATTTGAGGGGGTCCTCAAGCGTTTTAAACAGGGTGCCAGTTCACTGTTGCTCAGACCATCGGAGGACCAGACTATACTTAAAAACAACTATGAACAAATTCCTATGCACACTGCACATATTGTGAAGTAAAAAAAAACCCAAACAGTAACAAACATTTAAAATGAAGAACAAGTAAAATTAAATCAACAAAATTAATAGTATTTCAGTGGAAATTATAGGCATGCTTTTGGAGGAACCCACCCAAAATTGAGAGGAGGAGTCCAGAGACAGAAGGGGAGGGGAGTCAGGAGAGTGTGAGTGCACATCTTACACGTGCACTGTGGGCCTGGAATTAGTTGACCGCTGCTAAGCAGGAGAGGCAGCAGTGGCAAAAACACCCTGTGGGCCACATGTAGCCCTCAGGCCATAGTTTGGGGGACCTCTTGGGTAGATGTTTCTTTATCCAATCATCTGTTCTTGAATATTTGTGTTGTTTTAGATTCTGGCTATTATGAATAGTGCTGCACTGAACATAGGAGAGTAGATGCCTTTTTCTCCATTGTGTTTTTGGTCTCTATGGTATGCTCCCTAGAGCAATGTTACTGGTTTAAATGGAAGCTCAATTTCTAGATTTTTTTGAGGAATGCTCATATTGTTTTCCAAAAATACTAAACCAGTCAACATTCTTACCAGTATTTAATGAGAGTCCTTTTCTCCCTTTCAGCAACAGCTCTGGTTGTTCTTGTTCTATTTTATTTTTCCTCTTTTCCCCTTCCATTTCTCCATTAATATTCTGAGAATACTTTTTTTAGCACTCTCATTACAAAATTGTTCTTTGTTGGATTTCATTCATAGAATGCACAACATCCTGCACCAATGCACCTTTCTTGCCACTTTTCCCCTCCCACCCTCTCCACCCCCACCCCCTGTATCTAGAGCAGGCAATTTGCTTCTCTCTCTCTCTCTCTCTCTCTCTCTCTCTCTCTCTCTCTCACACACACACACACACACACACACACACACATACACTCTCTCTCTCTCTCATTCCTTTTTGTTGCCATGGTTTGCACTATTGTAGAATGCCTTGCATGCCACTTTCTCCCCTTTCAGCATCAAATTTTTGTTCATTTTGATGTGTCTCAGTCTCTGTGGAGTGAGATGGTATCTCATTGTTGTTTGTTTTTGTTTGTTTTGTTTTGGCAACACCAAGGGTGATCAAGTGTCACTCATGGCTCTGTGCTCAAACTGGGTTAACTACAAGCAAAGCCCTATCATATTATCACTTCAGTCCCTCTGTTGTTTTGATTTTCCTGATGTTATGCGTCTTAGTTTTCATGTGCCTTTTATCTATTTGTGTTTTTTTCTTTGAGGAAGTTTCTGTTCATCTCTTCACATTTTTTGTTTGGGTTAGATGGTTTTTTAGTGTAAAAACTTTAGTGTAAAGTTCAACTACCACCTTCATATTAAATCCTTATTATTCCCACTCTGTGGGTAGACTTTATATTCTGGTTATTGTTTCCTTTTAGGTGCAGGAGCTTCTTAATTAATTAATTTTGATTTGTTTTCAGGTCACACTCAATGGTGCTCAGGGGTAGTAACTCCTGGCTCTGCATATTGCTTGAGAGATCTTATGGGATGCTAAGGTTTGAACTCTAGTCAGCTGAATGCAAGGCAAACACTCCCCCTGCTGCTCCATTAAATTAAGCTGTTCTTAATTTAATGTCTCATTTAAAAAAAACTTTGCTTCTACTTACTTGTTCAATGTTGTTTTATATTTGGAGATGCTTTTAGCTTCAATTTCATGGATATTTCTGCCTATGTTTTCCTCTATATATTTCATATACTCAGGTCTGATATAAAATTCTTTAATCCATTTTGATTTGACATTTGTGCATGTGTTAGAAAAATTTCGGAATTAATTTTATTGCTATGGCTTATCAATTTTTATCAGTTTTTAACAGTTGGTGAAGAGACTTTTTTTTGCTCCACGTTGTATTTTTTGCCCCTTTATCAGAGTCTGTCTCAGGATACTCAAGTCTATTCCATTGATCTGAGGGTCTATTTTTTTGTTCCAAATACCATGCTGTTTTAATCGCTACTGTTTTGTAATACAGTTTGAATTTGTGGAAAGTGATGTTTCTCATCTTTCCCCCCAAGAATTGCTTTAGCTATTCATGGGGGCTTATTGTTACATATGAATTTCAGGAGTGTGTGATTTATTTCTTTGAAAAATTTCATGGGTATCCTTATAATAATTGCATTGATAGCCGGAGCAATAGCACCACAGTAGGGTGTTTGCCTTGCCCACAGTCAACACTGGATGGAGCCTGGTTTAATTCCCAGCGTCCCAGATGGTACCCTGAGCCTGCCAGGAGTGATTTCTGAGCACAGAGCTAGTGGGTAACTCCTGAGCGCCACTGGATGTGACCGAAAAATTTAAAAAAAAAAAAAAAAAAAAAAAAAATTGCTTTGAACCTGCACAAAGCATTGAGAGAATTGTCATTTTTTTTTTTTTTTGGTTTTTGGGTCACACCCGGTGACGCTCAGGGGTTACTCCTGGCTATTCGCTCCTAGCAGGCACGGGGGACCATATGGGGAACTGGGGGATCGAACCGCAATCCGTCCTAGGTTAGCCCAGGCACCTTATCTCTCCAGCGCCACTGCCCGGCCCCCGAGAATTGTCATTCAAATGATGTTAATCTTCTCAATCTATGAGAGGTGGAAGTGTAAATTCCTTGTATCTTCCGATTTAGCTTCCTTGGATCCTCTTTAATTTCCTAAATCAGTGTTTTGTAGTTTTCTTAGTATAGCTTTTCACCCCTTTAAAATCTTTTGATTTCCTCTCTGACCATTTGGTTGTTCAGAAGTGTGCTGTTACTTTTGTTTCTGTTTGTAATTAAGTGTAATTAACTCTTCAGTTAAGTGTTCAGAAGTATTTAATTTTCTGAGTCGCATAAGGGGATTGCAACTAAATAGCTCTTTCTTTTTCATTTATATAGGAAGGCCATGGACATTTGCATATTAATTTTGTAGCCTGCCATTTTAGTATAAAATATATTGTTTCTAGTAGCTAGAAACTAGTTTAGTAGTTTCTACTTTAGAAACTACTATAGTTTCTATATAGTATATATCAGGGGTGGCGAACAAGTTCAACATAAAGAACTAAAATTTTAAACTGTGAGAGTCAGAGAGCCACACCACGCAGTGACCTGCCCCCCCCAAAAAAAACACTCCATATAGTATATATAGTTTATATATATATATAAATCCATCAAGTTGCAATGCATATTTCTCACTGATATGGATCTTTTACAAAACCACACTTTTGATGTCTGCAGATATGTCATTAATATGTTTGAAAATTGTGTTGTCTGAGAGAGGGACTTTGGCTATTTCCTTAGCTGCTTCAGGTACAAACATCTCTCTACAATAGCTTTGCAGGTGGTAAGAATGTCTCTGCCACAATATCCGACTTTCTTGACTTGGCTATGAGTTCAGCAACATGATAGCTAGATTTAAGAGCTCTTTCATTTACCTTTGTGGTTTTTCTTATGAAAGTTGACTGCTTTTCTGTTTTTCACACAGGCAAACAAAAAGTCCACATTCTTGTTTTGAAGCAAAGGGTGTTTTGTTTAGAGATGGTGTTTAAGTTTAATTGGGACCATAGCACTGTTAGATAGCTTTTCACCACACACCACACACAGTGGAGTTGGTTTCTTTGCATCTCCGGTGAAAGTAAATCCAAATGAAATATAGCTTTTACTATATTGTCTTGTGCCAGAGAATTTTCTTGAGCTAACCATCTTTGCTTTCTTTTGCTCCCCACTCATACTTGGGATCTCATCTAGCTGCGAATTTTATTCACAGTTCAGTTCTTTCCTCTTCAAAAACTTGTTCATCACTGCAGTATCTGCTCCTGTCTCACTGTCTTCTCAGTACTTGTCTTTGTGTTGCTGCAAACCTTGAAAATTTGTACTGATCATTTCTAAGAAGCTGTGTTTAGAGTGGGTTTTGGGAAAACTTATTGTCATTTAAAATCTGAAAATAAATTAGTCCTTAAGTTTCATACCTTGACTTCCTTCATGTCCTTTATTGTTGGTTGCACTTGATTCCTGACCACAAGAGGGTGTCATTGGATCAGTGTTACCATTTCCATAGCAAATATTCTTATTGTCCTTCCTTGAAAAACAATGTTTAATTGTGTTTAACAAAAATAATATCTGATTTTAGTTTTAATATTTATCTATAATAAAGCATTTTGTGATGCTCAAAAAGTGGCGATGATGAAATAGCAATCAAGTGAGATTTATTAATAGGGGTGTGGTGAAAAGCAACTCTCATACGCTGAAATGACAGATGGGAAAGGAAGAAATCAGGTTCTCACTGTTTGCAGATGACATTATACTCTACTTAGAAAACCCTAAAGACTATCAAAAAGCTTCTAGAAACAATAGAATCATATAGCAAGGTGGCAGACTACAAACTTAACACAAAATTCAACGGTCTTTTTTTTTTTTTTTTTTTTTTTTTTTTTTTTTTTTTTTTTTTTTTTTTTTTTTTTTTTTTTTTTTTTTTTTTTTTTTTTTGGTTTTTGGGTCACACCCGGCAGTGCTCAGGGGTTACTCCTGGCTCCATGCTCAGAAATTGCTCCTGGCAAGCACGGGGGACCATATGGGGCACAGGGATTCGAAACAATGACCTTTTGCATGAAAGGCAAACGCCTTATCTCCATGCTATCTCCCAGGCCACTCAACAGTCTTTTTATACACCAATAATGAGAGGGAAGAAATAGGCATTAAGAAAACAACCTGGGGCTCTGCTTAGAACACTGAGGACCGAGGGGATCTCTTCCTGCTTCTGTCTATCCTGATTTCTTGGAGCTCTCCCTTGAGAACAGAACCCTGGGAAGCGAACCCAGAAATCATTGCACTCTGAAGCTGCCAGCCAGACAATGAGTGAGTAAGATCTTGGTGGGTGGAGAGCTTCCCAGTTGGAGGGCTGAGAGCTACTCCTACGGGAGACTCCGCCCTGCTGCGCTCTGCTAAGAACACTGAGGACCGAGGGGATCTCTTACTGTTTTTGTCTGTCCTGATTTCTTGGCGCCCCAGAAGGGCGCGGCCGCACTCTAACCAATAAACCCCATCACAACACATAGGAAAAACCACACTACTAGAGCGACAATGCAGAAAGCTCGTAGGCAAACAATAGGCACCGAGAATGAAGATGATGGCTTGGATGACCTTAAAAATCACAACCCTCTGCTTAACCTCTCAGATAAGGAATTTAAAATAGAAATATGGAATATGTTTGTAAAACTCCAAGAAAGCATAGATCGATCTGAACAGAACACAAAGACAGAACTCAGAAAACTTCAAACTGAAATGGCAGGCCTGAAAAACACAGTAGCTCAACTGAAAACCTCAGTGGATGCCCTCGACAGCAAGGTAAGAGCAGCTGAGGAGAGAATCAGAC
>PVKC010009115.1:0-27263 GCA_004027635.1 Crocidura indochinensis
CTCTCTCTCTCTCTCTCTCTCTCTCTCTCTCCCCCCATGCTGTGTCTTCTTCCTATTCTTTCTCTCTCACCCCTCCCCAGGCCACTGTTCTTTACATGGCTGAAACCCAATTACAATCATATTTGTAATCAAAGTGTTTAAATAAAGATATTAATAAAAAAAATTAGCAACCACAGACCCCTCCCAGCTGTGGGCTGGTCTGACCATCAGGTGAGATTAGCATTTGGCCTTGGGGAAGGGTAACACCCTAGCAATGCTTGGTGGAAGGTGGGGGGCAAATCTTGTGATGCTGGCAATCAAACTAGGTCCCACACATTTAAAGCATGCACCCCTGACCCCTACCCATCCCCCATTCTTCTTAAAAAAATTTCCCTAAGTATTCCAATTTCTCTGTATTCCCATAATAAGTTTTAGAACTGGGCTATGATTTCTACAATTCCTCTAGGATTTTGATTGGACTTTTATTGAATGCATACATCAGTTAAGGGAGAATTATATTTCAATAATACATAACATTCAATTTAGGAATATAATAGTGTTTTGTTTTATAGGCCTTTGATTCCATTCATCTGTGCATTTCTATTTGTTTATATACTAGAGTTCATTTTAAATTCTAATTAATTGTTTAATTTTTATATGCAAATTTGAACATGTTTTATAAGATTTACACCTAAGTATTTCACACTTTTCCATGCTTTTTTTCCTATGCTTTTATTAATGACACCTTTTAATATCAATTTTGAGTAGTTAATTATGGTGCATAAAAATAGAGTTGAAATTCGTATATTGGCCTTGGGTCCTAGTGTTGATAAGCTCATGCATTTGTTCTAGTAACTCCTTTTAGATGCTAAGATTTTTACATGATTAAATCATCTGTGTCTTCAATCTCCATGACTTTATTTCTGTTTCTTGTTTATAGCTACGACCTCCAGGGAAGTCAGCGTGGAACAGAGTCAGTGAAAGTGGATATCATCGCCTTGTTCTTGATCTTTGGGGAGAATGATCACTATGAAGTATGATGTTAGCTGGAGGTCTCTCATAAATCACCTTTATCAGGTTGAGAGTTTTTTCAATCATGCACAGATGTTGAAGGTATTCCTGTTTTTCAGTAGCAAGAAACTCCTTTTGTCTTCAGAACAGTTTTGGATCTGTTTATGAGGCCCAGGACTATGGAAGCCATTTGGGGGCCACCAGGACAGTTTATTTGAGGTACAAACCAACTCGCTTTTGAGGGAAGAGAGGGGAGACAGAAAGGATTTCGTTCGGGGCCGGAACATTAGCACAGCGGTAGGGTATTTGCCTTGCATGCAGCTGCCCAGGACGGACCTGGGTTCAATCCCAGGCATCCCATATAGTCCCCCAAGCCAGAAGCAATTTCTGAGTGCAGAGCCAGGAGTAACCCCTGATAATCACCAGGTGTGAACCAAAAACCAGAAAGAGCCTGGTTCAGCAAATAAATCAGTCCTGAACTTTTCTATCACACTAGAATTTTTGCTTTGTAGGAAAATAGCCAGTTAAATGATTGCATTAGTGAAGCCTTTGAGTGTGTGGTCTTTTGTTTTTTGCAGTTAAGATGTATTAGACTCATATGTACTAACACTTGAAAGTAGAACTTTTTAAATTTCACTGTGCCATATACTTCAGGCCTGAAATGGTGCCTGAAAATATATAGTCATTTGCTAAGTGCAAAGTGCACAAATGAAAGGTCAGGGCCTTGGGCAAATTCCTGTTAAGAATCATGTTTGCTTTGTGTAAAAAGTGGGGGGTACGCACTGTCACTCATCATTAGGGAAGTGCCAATCAACACCACATTGAGATATCATCTTACGGCAGAGAGAAGGGCACATATCAAAGTCTAGAAACAACCAGGGTGTGCAGAATTGTGGTTAGAGAGGAACCCACATCCATTGTTCTAAAAGATATGTGCACATATATGTTCATCATCACACTTAGTGCAATAGTCAAGATATGGAAACAATCCAAATGCTTAACTCAGATGAATGAATAAAGAAGCTATGGTATATATACACACGGAATAGTATGTAGCTCTAAGAAGAACAAAATCACAATTTGCAAAGAACAAAGCTGCAGTTTGCAGCAACATGGCTAGAACTAGAGGGGAGCATGCTGAGTGAAGTCAGAAAGAAACAGATACAGAGGATCTCTCTCATGTTCGAGACTTCAAGATACACAGCAAGGTAGCAATAAAGGGCCAAAGGAGCAACATAATGGGAGAACGGATCCACATGACTGATTTGGAGAGGTGGCTTGAAAAAGAGGGGCAATGGGATCTTTGGAGGGAGGTATTGGTAGGATGTGGTGTTGAAATTATGAGCATGAGGAGCCATCACAAACAGTATCAGAAATCAGAGTCTCTATTAAAAAAAAGTTAAAAGTAGGAACCTATAAATATGCTTAATTATATAAATTAAATAGAGAAATTCATTCATAAAGAGAGAAATTTCACTCATTATGAAAGAGAGAGAGAGAAAGAGAGAGAGAGACAGAGAGAGAGAAGGAGAGGACACATTAGGACACCACACAGGGAGAGAGGCTGGCCTCTGAGCCCAGGAAAGGAGACAACAGAACCGCAAAGGCAAAGGGACTAGGTTTCAGACCCCAATTCAGTCTTCAAAACTAATAGCAGAGCAAGAAGGTAAGTAAACCTGAGGTGACTGGGCAGGACTCTGAGACAGCCTGGCTCCAATTCCCTCTCCAGTCCCTGGAGGAATGAAGGAACAGTTGACTCTGCCTTTCTTGCAGGAATAACCTTGTTCTTTAGTCATGAGCCCTGTTGCAGGAGATAAACTCTACAAATAGTGAAGCAACGAGAGAACATGGAATACTTGCAAAATCCCTGTGATGCTGGTGTGATCACAGCTTAGGGACAAAGCTGCCTTTAAGTTTAATGAGTTAGAGAAAGCCTCAAATGAAGAAATAGGCCAGAGGGAAATTATGTCAAGTTGGTGCTTGCCTTGCATGCAGTCAACACAGATTTGATTCCTCCAGCCTGCCATGAGTCATGAGTGCAGAGCTAAGTGTGGCCCCAAATGCCTCAAGAATAAATAAAAATAATAATAAAAATAGAGGAAATAGCTTGTTACCCATGGCAGACCTTCATTCACTTTCCTCCAACTAGCTAGTAGCTGGCATGACCTACAGAAAGTGTCTCCTCCCCCTAGGGACACTAGTGAAGGGATCGGTGTCAAAACATTGCTTTCCTTAAATCCAATCATGAGTAACTTTGTAATTTCACAGTGAGTAAATTAAAAATAAAGAAAAAGGAAAAGTATTCTTACACCTATACCACCCTATGGGAGTGCAACAAAGTCACTAAGAATGTAATCATGGCACTTTGGAATGTTCTGGATGGCTTGGCTGTGTCCATGTGATCTTTGAGCATAAGGATGGCAATTGAAAGCTCAGTCTCAATTGCTGGATAGAACCTAGATATTATCTTGGTTCTCAGACAACTGCAGAGCCAGTCCCAATATTAAGAACCTCCTGTGGGGAACCCTTGGAGAGATTTCTGTTTGGCTCCTGAGGGAATTGGCCAGAGCAGAAGCTTCCCAAGGATGCTTCATCCTTTCATTAGGTTTCTCTCTGCTTGGAATAAAAGACAATAGAGATGAAGGCCAGAAGGACCAGCACACAGTATGAAGCTCACCACAAAGAGTGGTAAGTGCTGTTAAAGATATAATTACACTGACAACTATGGTGCCAATGTTAATGAATGAGAGAAGTAGAATGCCTGTCTTGAATACAGGCAGGAATGGGGGAGGAGGGATATGGGGGCATTGCTGATGGAAATGTTGCACTGGTGAAGGGGGGTGTTCTTTATGACTGAAGCCGAACTACAATTATGTTTGTAATCATAGTGTTTAAATAAAGATATTATTTAAAAAAAGATTTCTTTCTGTTTGGGACTCCTGCTTCAGTTGTGTTTGTCGGTTGTTTTGATTTATCTTTTTTTTTTCTTTTTCTTAAAAAAATATGGAACGCTTCACGAATTTGCGTGTCATCCTTGCGCAGGGGCCATGCTAATCTTCTCTGTATCGTTCCAATTTTAGTATATGTGCTGCCAAAGCGAGGACGGTTGTTTTAATTTAATAGATAATGTTAATGTCCTAGTGTTGGGTGAGGCCTTCATCAGCACGGTGCCTCTAGGCCAGGGGTCCTCAAACTTTTTAAACAGGGACCCAGTTCACTGTCCCTCAGACTACTGGAGGGCAGACTATAGTAAAAACAAAAATTACGAACAAATTCCTATGCACACTGCATATATCTTATTTTGATGTGAAGAAACAAAACGGGAACAAATACAATATGTGGCCCGCGGGCCGTAGTTTGAAGACCACTGCTCTAGGCCCTTCGGTGGCTGGGTTTGAAGATGCAGGATAATGGAGGAGAAATAATCACAAGCAGTGAGTTAAAGTTTCATCGGAGGGGCCAGAGAGATAGCACAGAAGTAGGGCATTTGCCTTGCACACAGCTGATCCAGGATGGATGATGGTTCGAATCCCAACACCCCCTACAGTCCCCAGAGTCAGCCAGGAGGGATTTCAGAGCACAGAGCCAGGAATAACCTCTGAGCGCTGTCAGGTGTGACCTAAAAGCCAAAACCAAAACCAAAACCAAAAACAAGTTTCATTGGAGACAGCTCGATTTATTCTATGGCCCTATCCACCATGTACATTTCCTCACATGGCTTCTATCCTCAACTTATTCCGAGCAGCTTCTTCTCTGGCTCTGTCTGCCTCTGTTTCCCTTTCAGCTGCTCTCCATGCTTCCTTGTTGCCTCTCCTCCTCCCTAACCAACACCATTTTTTGTTTGTTTGTTTTGTTTTTGGGTCACACCCAGCAGCGTTCAGGGGTCATTCCTGGTTCCAGACTCAGAAATCGCTCCTGGCAGGCTTGGGGGACCATATGGGATGCTGGGATTTGAACCACCAACCTTTTGCATGCAAGGCAAACGCATTACCTCCATGCTATCTCTCCAGCCCCATCAACACCTTTTATTCTTTATTCCAAATTGCAGATTTTATTCCAAATCCTAGGTGTAGGTGGGTCTGACCTTCTAGGTAAGATTAACATAGGGCATTGGGGAAAGGAATCCTTACATATGTCTTCATACAGTAACTTATGAGAGGAAAGGGATGGCAGTTGGCTGGAGGTCGCCAAGGAAGTTGCAAATAGTGGTGCAAAGAGAGAACTATGAAGCCATTTTTGCTGTCTCTTAGTTTCCCTTTTTTGGACCTCCCCACTTCATGATACCATTTTTGTTCTGGAAACTCTAGCCTGACTTGTCCCAAAGGTGGGAAATATGAACATGGGTCAGAAACCTTGTGACACCTTTGTGTCCTTTGGAATAGGGACACAAAGAGTCTAAGATTCTTCACCTCCCTTGAAGGGGTTGCTTCTAGCCTGGGTCTCCCCAGGATGGCTCTGGAGAACTCAAAGCACTTTCCCAAGGTGTTGAAAGTGTCTGCAAAAATAGGGAGAGATAGTTTTTCCAAAATTGAAGGAACAGTGTCCTGACCCAACAAGACATTATGACAGGCTGCCAAGAAGAAAAGGAAGGGGAACAAGAGCAGGAGTTTAGGGGGTTGTGATAAAAATGGAGACCCTCCTCATTTCTGGCTCTTCTTTTTTTATATTAATATCTTTATTTAAACACCTTGATTACAAATATGATTGTAGTTGGGTTTCACTCATGTAAAGAACACCCCCCTTCACCAGTGCAACAGTTTTTTTTTGGTTGTTGGGTCACACCCAGCAGCACTCAGGGGTTACTCCTAGTTATGTGCTCAGAAATGGCTCCTGGCAGGCATGGGGAACCATATGGGATATGGGGATTCGAACCATCATCTGTCCTGGATTGGCTGCATGTGAGGCAAACGCCCTACCACTGTGCTCTCTCTCCAGTCCCATCTCTGACTCTTCTTTTCTTGATGTTATGTGATTTTCCCAGGAGTGGCTGATGGTCCCTCAGTGAGCCATAATCCTGAACCTCAAGTCACAGATGTGGTTCTAGGAACCACATCTGGAAGAATACCCAATGGGTTAGTGTCTACTATAGTTTCCTCATCCTAGGTACCCCCCAGAATAGGTAATTCCTCCTGATGCCCCTCTTGGGGGAAGAGCAGGGGGCTTTAGCCCCTTCTGTATCATGAAAACTGGCCACTCCTGTCATAATACTGATGGTCCCACTGGCAGTCAGGGTTTCTGCATGGACAGGTGGAACCAGGAGCCTTTTACCCAGGAGATGTTAAGGGGAAGTTGAGCCCCTTATTCCCACCTGGCCCCCTCCCCTGGTCCAACAGTGGCACCCCAGTTCCCTGGAAACATGACTCCTGACTTTTGAAAACTTTTATTTATTTATTTATTTATTTATTTATTTATTTATTTATTTATTTATTTATTTATTTATTTATTTAGGTTTTGGAGCTGATTCCGGCTCTGCTCAGGGGTTACTCCTGGCTCTGTGCTCAGAAATCGCTCCTGGCAGGCTTGGGGACCATGTGGATGCCAGAAATCAAATCTGGGTCTGTCCGAGGTCAGCCACGTGCAAGGCAAACACCCTACCACTATATTATTTCTCCAGCCCCTAACTGCTGACTTTTGAAAGGGATTACTTTACCCACCCATTGGTGGGGAGACTTTTGTTGAGTCTCCCACAAGCAACCCCCTTAGATAGCTCATACAGGCCTTCCACCTAGAGCCCTATTCTGCCATGTGGATAGAGGGTGCCGAATTCCATTAGATTACACCTCACCTCATCTTAGCTGGATAACTGATGCATCCCCGTGTCTACCCCAAGCCCCCATTGTGGTTCTCCTCAAAGCAACTAGCAAAGGAGCAGAGCTGACCTCTCCCTACTCAAGAATAGGCCTTGAAGGCCCTGTTGCAGGCTCGTCCCCAGCCCCTGGAAGCACATGTGCCTATGTCACCTTCTTTCTTAGTTAGGAAGGCCTGGAAGTAGTCTCTCTAGCTCTGTTCATTCCAAGGCCTGACGCTGTTTGAAGCACAAATCAGGCATATGTGGGAGCCTCTGCTCATAGCTGGTCGAGAGCTATGGGCTCTGCCCCATCAGGCAGGGCTGAGCATCTGTCCATGTGGGGCCACTAGGGTTTCCATTTTTCTTGCCCCCACTTCTGGATGCCTCCTGGAGAAATAGTCTAGATTCAAACCCTATCACCCAGGTGTCCCTTGATCTGAAAGTAGATAGTGTGGGCCAGTGATTGTGTTAAGAGCCCCCAGTGCCAGCCAGGTCAGCTCCAGTGACTAGCCCTGTCCCCACCAAGGCACCCACTCAGTGCTGCTGCCCAGAGTTGCTTCAGTTCCCAGCACCTCTATCTTGGTGCTTTACAGATTTTGACAGTAGATGAAGTGACAAGTCTTTGTGCATAATTAAGACACATTGTCCCACCAATTGGGAAGTGGGGAAATGGCTGGGCTGTTTTACAAACTAGAAACAATTCTTGTTCATTATCCTTTAATTGAGGCAACAAAGGGCGCTGGAAAACATTCGTCAGAAGCACATTCATGTACATCGCCGGCCAGGACTGAGTTTAGGCCCGCACAAAAGCAGCCGCAAATGTTCCAATCAAGAGTTCTACAGACAAAGGGAAACAAAGACCCAGAAACACAAATAAGGCAGAATTAGCCCAATTACACAGTTGATGTGGCAGAGAACAAGTTTCCTGGCTTCTGACCAACTCTCTTCCTGGCCTCTGCTTACCCCTTCCACTTCCTTCTGGGCAGATGGGATGGAGAAATATAGAAGGGCACCCCTAAAGTCCCTGTGCAGTTGACTCTGAGTAAAGAATGGACAGAGAGTCCTGAGGGCCCTTAAGTTATCTAAATCCTACAAATGGTCTACCTATGATTTTCAACTCCCTCTATCTGGTCACCATGCTTCTTATAATGTGATTAAAAGCACCAAGATGTCTCTTTCTCCATATTGTTTAGATGTGTCTGCCCAAAGCCTTTAAACTGTTTTTATATGACACCGCACCCCCAAACACAGACCTTTTTCAGCCCCTAATTTTACAATTAAATTTGAGATTCAGGTAGGCATTTGCACCCATCCCTGTGGGTACCAAATGTTTTATCCTCTCCCAGTGGTGTTGAATAAGAGAGAAGTCTGTGGGGACCCATGAGCTGAGTTACATTTCTCTCACCATTGGGGGTGATGAGAAAGAGAAGAAGCAGAATGCAAAAGAGGAAGGGTTCTTGGTTCTTTATTCTTATGTACCTCACTGGTGAGGAAATGATTAGATATTGAAAATGAGCAAAGAGTCAAAAAAAGCAGAAGTCACTACATCAGTTCCACAGACTTAGTGTCCAATTCTGGGTGTTGTTTAATCTCTATCATAGTTCCTTTGGGGGTGCTTCCTCAAGTGGTTGAAAACATGGTATCTGTGACCTCCACTCTGTAATGTGTTGTTGTTTTGGTCACACCCAGTTGTGCTCAGGGTTTACTCTCTTCTCTCTGCTCAGGAGCCACTTATTTGTGGGGGAGGTATCACATTTAATGGCACTCAGGGGTTACTCCTGGCTCTGTGCTCAGAAATCACTCCTGGCAGGCTTGGGGGACCATATGGGATGCCGGAATTTGAACCACTATTTGTCCTGGATCAGCTGTCTGCAAGACAAATGCCCTACCACTGTGCTATCTTTCCAGCCTAGGAATCACTTCTAAGAGGGTTCAGATACTATATTTTAAGTTTTTGTTTTAAATGGTTTTTGGTCACACCTGGCAGTACTCAGGGGTTACTCCTGGCTCTATATTCAGAAATCACCCCTGGGAGGCATTGGGGGGTGGAGGGGGACCATATGGGATGCTGGGATTTGAACCACTGTCCTTCTGTATGCAAGGCAAATGCCTTACCTCTATGCTATCTCTCCGGCCCCCAGACACCATATTTTAGAGCAGAAATTGAACTTGGGTCAGTCTTGTGCAAGGCAAGTGCCTTCCCCATCGTACTATCTCTTTGGCCTCCATAACTTTTCTTTTGGTCCCAGCATTTTCACCCCATTAGTAACATTTACTACACAGTTTTTCTGCCTTTGCACATTATTCCTTCCTATGGAGCTTCTAGAAGTTTTCATGATCTGTTAGCTTCTATGTGAGGATGCTGTGATTGTCTGTGCTTTCTGCTCTCCTGTTTGAGATAATTTCTGTAAGATGGACCTGAGATTCCTCGATATAGTTAAAGCCATTTACCATGAACCCACAGCTAATATCCTATTCAACAGTGAAAAACTCAGTCTTCCTTCTCCCTAAGGTCAGGCATGAGACATAATAGCCCACACTTACCACTATCACTTGGTATTGTATTGAATGTCCTGGTCACAAAAAAAAAAAAAAAAAAAAAAAAAAAAAAAAAAAAAAAAAAAAAAAAAAAAAAAAAAAAAAAAAAAAAAAAAAAAAAAAAAAAAAAAAAAAAAAAAAAGAAAAGAAAAGAAAAGAAAAGAAATATTCAGGGCTTCCACACTAGAAGAGAGAAACCAAACCCTCACAATTTGCAGATGACATGATGCTATACTTAGAAGCCCCTAAGATTTTGCCAAAACAACTGGAAACAATAAATTTTTACAGCAAAGTGGCAGGTTATAAAATCAACACGCACTAATCTGTGGCATTCCTTCTACATGCAGACAGTGAAATCGAAAAGAAATAAAAGAATCCCATTCATAGTTGTGCCTTAAGATAGACCCAAGAGGGGCCCGGGAGATAGCATGGAGGTAAGGCTTTTGCCTGTCATGCAAAAAGGTCATCGGTTAGAATCCCGGTGCCCCATAGGGTCCCCCGTGCCTGCCAGGAGCAATTTCTGAGCATGGAGCCAGGAGTAACCCCTGAGCACTGCCGGGTGTGACCCAAAAACCACACACACAAAAAAAAGATAGACCCAAGACATGAAACTATAGAATCAAAAGGTGTAATTGTTATTATTATTATTATTTTATCATCATTATTATTATCCTTCCAACAGTGCTCAGGGAATATTGGGGGTGGCTCACACACAGTTTTCGCCAGCTGGGTTGACAGTTCAGTGGAATGACCCAGACATGGTGATGCTCAGGGCTTACTCCTGGCTATGCTTGTAGAAATCACTTCTAGCTTTGGGGGACCATATGGGATGCCGATGATTGAACCCAGGTCTATCCTGGGTCAGCTGCATGCAAGACAAATGCCCTACCACTGTGCCAACGTTCCAGCCTCAAGTCTATAATTTTATATTTAATTGAATTTTTAATTTTAATATTTTCTCTTCCAACTTCCTCATTCCATTTAATCTCTCTTCCCTCACTCCTTTTCAGGTGGCCTGAGTCCTATTACCAATGATGGGTAGTTTGTCATTTTATTTGGTTTTATATGTTCATCAATTTGATGTTCTAATAAACACTTAGGTGAAATCATCCAATAATTGTTATTTCCCTTTGAGCTACCTTTGCATTTCATAACTTCCTGCTTCTTGCATTTTGGTATGAGTGGCAAAATTTTATCTTTTTAAAAGCTGAAGATGATTCCATAGTTTAAATGTACCATGTCTCTATCAATGGGTACTGTGCTTTAGATATTATAAATCATATAGTACAGACAGAAACACATATTTAATTTTTTTATGGTGATGAGGTTTGGGCCCTACCTGTGAGTTTTCAGGTCTGACTTCTGGCTCTGTCTTCAGAGTCACTCCTGGCAGGCTCAAAGGGGCGTCATCTGTGATGTGGTACCCCAGGTTCAATCCAGGGATTGAAACTGAATCACTGCATGCCAGGCAAGTACTTTACCTGCTGTATTAGCTCTCTGCCAAGTGCTGTGTATTTTGGAAGGTGTTTTTGCTAAAAGACTGGCAGTATGTGTCCTATATTCCCATGTGCTTCACACCCACATATATGGATCCATGCATGTCTACATATATGTATTTGGAGTATTGAGGGAAAGGGTTTTAGAAAAGGGGGAAGAAGCCAGAGCGGTGGCGCAAGCAGTAGAGTGTCCGCATTGCATGCACAGACTGCAGCTCGATCCCAGCGTCCCATATGGTCCCCCAAACCAGGAGCCATTTCTGAGAGCATAGCCGGGAGTGACCACTGAGCATCACTGGGTGTGGTCCAAAAATAAAACATTAAAAAAAAGGGGTGAGAATTCTCAATGCTCCGGATAAGTTGAGGGGGTTGAGTTTCCTCTAAGCTTTACTCTGTCCAGGCTTCTTGGTTCCCTATGGCCTCTCCCACCTGCCAGCCCTCTGGCACCTGGTCACACTCCTTAGTGTTGGTTCTGCCCTGGCTCTCTTACACCTTTGCACCCCCATCTGTGCTTTAGGGGGCTATGTTCCCTAGCACTCTCCCCACAGGGCTTGAATCTTGGCCCTCCCCTCCCTACTAACAGTGGGTATCTGAAATAAATATTTACTTGCCCTGGCTCAGACAGTCATGAGTAAGTGGGGGCACCCCCTTGTCCAGAGAGGGCTTTTGGGAGGATGGAGCAGAGTCAGTGATCTCTTTTAGCTCTAGACCCACCCCTAGTCAATGCTCAGACCTTCTGCTTGTATGGGTAGTGTGGCGATTGTTAAGAAAGTTGGAGTCTTGCCTTTCCAGAAGTGACCTTCTGTCCTTGTCCTTTCCAGCATCACTCAGTACCCCATGTTCTCCTTCAGATGCCAGCACCATTGTCTAGACCTTGCTGAGACTTCTGATGGTAGATCCAGGGAAGCTGCAGTCTTGAATCCCTGAATCAGATGACTTAGTGCTGTCAGCATCCCTCAGACCTACCTGAATGAAGAGGACTGAGTGACGATGATCACAGGAAGGACCTGTCATAGACTCAGCCTCAGCTCTGAAGTCAACCCACCGAGTCCCAAGAGGGGCAGCAGAATGACCTGGGGAGTGAGTCCCTCAGATCCCTGATAGACCCACAGACCCAGCAGACCTCACATGGCCTCTTGACCCCAGAACCGGTGACCTTATGTGCCAACTCCAGCCATGGGGACACCATGCTGACTTCCCAGGACAGCAATTGGTAGAACATTGCCTCTGTGTTGTGCAGAATCACAGGAGTGTTGGTAAAGGGCCATGTCACTAATCGCTCCACAAAGAACTGAACTTTGGGAGGGTCCTAGAGACATGGTGCTCACATATGAGATGCAGTGAGGTCCAGGATGCCTTACTCTCATTCTGCATCTGCTGGCTACCTGGCTCCTGTCACAGTCCAGTCACAAAGCTGTGTGTCTGTCCCCTCTGCCTTAACTTGGGCCCTAGCCAGTTTAGACTCACATTAGACTCATATTTAGACTCACATGGGCTTTTCCCCTGCAATGCTCCATACCAAGACCCACGAGTGCAGGAGGTCTTAGTGTTTATCTTCAAAAGCAATTTCTCTCCACACCTTGGACTCTTACCTTCAAGCACCAAAGCTTTGACGAATGCTTCTTCTAACCAGAGACACTGCCATCCTCAAGAGAAACTCTTGGGGATGAAGAGATTTTCCATCTCATTACAGGTGTAATTGCTCTTTCTCCTTTTGTTTGCAAGTAATAGCAACTCACACAGACTGGCTTACTCAAGGAAAGGCATTTATGGGCTCATAAAGCTCAAAAGTCCAATGTCGACTTCAGGCTTGGCTGGATCCAGGTGCTCCAATGATGTCATCAGCTGTCTCACTGCTTCTCTATATTGCTCTTTGCTCCATATTGGGCAGGGAAATATTCTGGTCTTTCTGTGGGCTGCTGTAATAAAAATGACATAGATGAGTAGCTTAAATACATTGAGTTCTCCCACTTCAGGAGACTGGCAAGTGAATTTAAGTACTGGAAGATCTGATGCCTGATGAAAGGCTTCTTTTTTATTGGCCGATGTCATACTCATTAAATCCTCACATGCAAAGAACAGAGGGAAAAACAAACCTGTGTTTTGTCCTATCAACCACCCTCAAATTCTTCATCTTTTTTATTGACTTACTTACCAAAACTCACCTCCAATGGCTCTCACACTGGGGCAAGAATGTCAGCACTGGAAACTGGGGGAATGCATCTCTTCTTCCTTTGCCCTTTGAGTTTTACTCTTGCTTTGAATAAGGACCAAGTGCCCATCCTCATTTTACTGTTCTTCCTGCCCTGGGTAATTCATCCTGCCAGGAACAATATGTCTTCTCATGCAGCTCTACGATAAAACCCCAGGGCAGAATCTTACTGGTTTAGCTTAGGCCAGTTTCCCTAAGTCTAGCAGGGATTGGCCAGACCTGGGCCATGCACCCACCTCCTGAGGGCAGCACTATGGTGGGGCCCTTTCTTCACTGACAGTGAGTAATGTGGCAGCCAGAGAGTCCCCAAGTGCCCACAGGGGGCACCTGTGTCATTGGGTGTAGGGGGCTTCCAGTACTTGAGGGTAGGGTTGGCCCCTAAAGGAAATAGAGAGACTATCATAGCAGCTCATATTTTATTTTCATTTTATCTTTGGTATTTTCTTCACAGCTCTTTCCACAACAGGCAGAAGATACCTGAATTTCCCCATTAGAGGCAAGAGGCTGACCCCACCCTCATGGCAGTGTTTAGCCCTGAACTCTTGTTTCCTACCATATCCATGTACAGTTTTGTTGGCATATGCTGGCAGGACTGAAAACCAAGGTAAATATTTGGGAACCGGGCCGGAGCGGTGTGGAGTGGTAAGGCATCTTTCTTGCCTTCGATAGCCTAGAATGGACCTCGATTCGATCCCCGGGCGTCCCATATGGTCCCCCAATCCAGGAGCGATTTCTGAGGGCATAGCTAGGAGTAACCCCTGAGTGTCACCAGGTGTGCTTCCCCAATTGGAACCCCACCCCCCATATCAACTCCTTGTTTCTTTCTCTGTGTCCTTCACAGAGGGGAAAGAATACCCTTCTAGAATGTGGACACAGCCATGGTCTGGGCCCCTGACTTCTAGGTCTTCCTGCCAAATTTTAGGCTTAACTTTGGAGGTATGGGGTGATGTGACCTAAACTCCTATCCTGTGTTAATCCCATCTACCAGCCATTAGTGGAAAGGCACTGGCTAGGCGCTTGCTGCATCAGGGCCTTTGCCTGTGCTGCTCCTTCCCTGAGAGCCCCTGGCCTTCCTGGAAAGCTGAGCAGGGCCCCTCTGACATACTCTGCTCGGCACCCCTTTGTCCATTCTTTTTTTTTTTTGGTTTTTGGGCCACACCCAGTGACGCTCAGGGGTTACTCCTGGCTATTCGCTCAGAAGTCACTCCTGGCAGGCACAGGGGACCATATGGGGAACTGGGGGGGATCGAACCGTGGTCCGTCCTAGATTAGCGCAGGCAAGGCAGGCACCTTACCTCCAGCGCCACTGCCCGGCCCCAACCCTTTGTCCATTCTTTTTTTTTGTTTTGTTTTGTTTTTGGGTCACACCCGGCAGCGCTCAGGGGTTACTCCTGGTTCCATGCTCAGAAATTGCTCCTGGCAGGCACGGGGGACCATACGGGGCACCGGGATTCGAACCGATGACCTTTAGCATGAAAGGCAAACGCCTTACCTCCATGCTACTGCTGCCTTTGGTCCTGTCTCACCATGGAAACACATTTCTGTGTCAGTCCTAGTCTCACAATGTGGTGCTCCAGTTACTATATATGGAAACGCTACATTGGTGACTTAAGGCCTGACCACGATGATTCCAAGTTGTCCTGTCAGGCAGGGAGGCGGGAGCAGCATTTCAGGGAGAGAGGGGGGTTTTAGGGGCATTGGCTAAAGTTGCCTCACTGTGTGGTTTCAGGGTCTCTCCTGATGTTTCTGAGTCTGACTTGTTGGGATACCTTTTCGCATGGTGACCTCAGATAGGGTGATGGCCTAGGAAACTATAAATCTTTCTTCTGTTGTATCTTGGCTAAAATAGCCCCAAAAGGGGCCAGAGTGGTGGTGCGGAGCGGTAAGGGGGTCTGCCTTGCCAGCACTAGCCTAGGACAGACCGCAGTTTGATACCCCAGTGTCCCATATGGTTCCCCAAGCCAGGAGTGATTTCTAAGCACACAGCCAGGAGTAACCTCTGAGTGTCACCAGGTGTGGCCCAAACCCTCCCTCCCAAAAATTAGCCACAAAAAAACAAAAAACAAAAAACAAACACAGTTATTGCAGGAAGAGCATGTGGGCCTCTCCCCAAGGAAATCCCAAATCTATCACCACTCTGTGCCTAGTGCCCTGGTGGCTCTCTGTGTCCTCAGCATCATTCCTATGTTGATATTCCTGCTCCACCACCACCAGTGTGAATGGGGGGAAGGCACCCCTTTTGGGGAGAGCCAAGCAAAGAACTGCCCTTGATCCATTAGGTCTGGGCTGACTCGAAACTTAACCCACATCTCCATCTCTGCACTTGCAACCAAAGACGATAATCCAGGCTGTGCAGAAGGACCGGGATCGATGGAGATAATAGATGAGAAAATGCTTGGCTAGGGAGAAAGTGCAGACGCGCACGAAAAGGAGCTCTCACCTAGCTCCAGCTCCTCCCCCAGGACTTAATGAGAACTGGCTGCTCCCTCGGATCTTTCATTAATTGTCCTGGGCCCACAGCCCAGCTCCAGCGGATTAAAGCAGGGGACGTAGGCTGTGGACGCTCCGGATGCAAATGCCCGAGTGTGGATTTCTGCAAGGGAAAAGGCTGACGGGGTGATTTTAGTGCAGCTGCTCAGAGCTGCCCCAGGAGAGGGGCTTGGTGGCCTCAGCAGAATTCTTGTAGTATGGGGCTGGAGTGGTGGCGCAGGTAGTAGGGCGTTTGCCTTGCACACACTAACCTAAGACAGACCGTGGTTCAATTCCCTGGTGGCCTGTATGGTCCCCTGAGCCAGGAGCAATTTCTGAGCACATAGCCAGGAATAACCCCTGAGTGTCACCGGGTGTGGCCCAAAAAGCAAAAGCAAAAAAAAAAAAAAAAAGAATCCTTGTAGTAGAATGGTCTGGGTTTGGGGTGTCAGTGCAGCCTACTCTGCCTGGGGGGTGGGATGTAGGTGTCCCCACAAAGCATGGTGACTGCCATCTTTCTTCCTGGGAGTGTAGCCAGTAGGTCCTACTGGCACCTCTCCAGTGCCCTGCAACTCCAAGTACCATCCAGGCCCCCATCCAAGCATTCTTCTAGTACTTCCCCTGGTAGCCCCAATATTCCTCCAGATACTCCCAGTCACCTCAATACTTCTTCAGGTATTATTCATGTACCCCTCAGTATTACTCTGGATAAATCTTTCAGTATTATTCTATCTGCCCTCCAATATTCCTCCATGTATTCCCAAGTACCCCTTCAGGTACCTCAATATTACTGCTTTTTATCTGAACCCTGAAACCCTTATGCATCATCTGTGTGGAAACAGAAACATAATGTAGCCCCAGAGTCTGTTAAGATGCATGCAGGCACTTTCTCTCTCAGCTGTTATTGAGGGGAGACACCTGTCTATGCTCAGGTGTCTATACTCCTGACTATACTGTCTGTACTCAGGTGTCTATACTCCTGACTCTGTGCTCAGGAAGTAGTTCTGCTGGTGCCCAGGGGACCATTGGGGATGTCAGGAATTGAACTGGGTTGGCCAAGTGCAAGGCAAACTCCTTTCCCACTGGACTGACTCTCCAGCTCCCTATAAGTTGTTTTTTAAGGTGCTTTATTTTCCCAAGGAGCACCTCAGGTACAGGAAGGCACAGTTCAGTGGGGTCTTGCTGTGGATACATCACCTGCCCCAGGCCAGCCCTCACGTTGTCTCTCTAGGAAGAAGAGGAAGATCCTTCCAACGATCTGAGTCCAGCACCAACTTTGGGATTTCATTGGTTCAGTGGATCTGGAGCCACTTTAAGTGGCAGATCTGGCCATCTCTCTGTGAAGAGGGAGGAATCAGTGAAGGACTATGCTGATCCTGGGAATCTCAGGATGGTGGCTGTATATCCTTCCAACTCATCCAAGGTCAGGTAGAGGAATGACATGATGATATTTTACAGGTAGAGAAACTGAGACCAAGACAGGCCTCCCAGCACTGTCCCCAAAAGCCCTCTGATTTAGGATGTCTTTTGCACAACAGGTGTATATAGACACGTAAAGTGAATCTGTTTTTGGTTTGGGGCTATTCCCAGTGATTCTTGGGACTCACTCCTAGCTTGAGGTCAGGAATCATTCTTGATGGGGCCTTGGAGGCTATCTGGGATTCCAGGGTTTGAACGAGAGTTGGTTGCATACAAGACAAATAACCCATCTACTGCATTACTCTTTGGCCCCTACATGGCTGAACTTTGAAGAAGAAAAAGCTAATTCTCTTGTCCACCTCCCTCAAAAAAGGGTAGTATCCTCCATTTGATCTTTTTGTTTGTTTTGGGGCCATCTACATCACTATCCTAATCATCATTTTCATTCTCATTACTATCATTATCACTACTAATTTTATTTTATTTTTTTAACTTGATTGATTGATTGGTTTGGGGGCCACACCCAGCAGTGCTCAGGGGTTACTCCTGACTCCACACTCAAAAATCGCCACTGGCAGGCTGGGAGACCATATGGGAATACTGGAAGTAGAACCTAGTCCCTCCCATGTCGGCCACATGCAAGGCAAATGCCCTACCACTGTGCTACCTCTCCAGCCCCCACTAATTTTATTTTATTTTATTTTATTTTATTTTATTTTTGGTTTTTGGGCCACACCCGGTGACACTCAGGGGTTACTCCTGGCTATTCGCTCAGAAGTCGCTCCTGTCAGGCATGGGGGACCATATGGGGAACCGGGGGATCGAACTGCGGTCCGTCCTAGGTTAGCGCAGGCACCTTATCTCCAGCGCCACCGCCCGGCCCCTTATTTTTCGTTTTTTGAGTCATACTATGCCAGCAATGCTCAGGGCTTACTCCTTCCTCTGCATCCAGGAATTATTCCTAATAGGACTTGAGGGACCATATGAGATTCTGGGGATCAAACTTGGGTTGGCCATATGCAAGGCAAATGCCGTCTCTACTCTATTAACACACTAAGCTCCATTTAATAATTTATTTAATATTTTTACATGCCCACCATTATTATTACAATCTTTCATCCTTAGCACCATCATTCTTATAGTCATCACCATTGCTACCGTTCCTACAAGCACCACAATCATGATCATCATCATGGCCGCCATCTCCTTGACACCACCACCTCATCTTCATCCTATAACCATCATTCTCTTCACATTATATTATCCTCATCACAGACACCCCCATTATCATGATCACTACCAACATGAATGCCAGTACTATCAGTGCAGTTGTGATTCCTACCATATCACCATCATAACTGTCACCCCAACTCCTCCTCACCAGTTTTCTTCCATTACTCTCCTCATCCCAATTATCATCATTACTACCCCGAGGATTACTACCATTATTCTCATCATCATTACTACTCTGATCATCTTTACTGTCTTCTTATATACCCCATGTTCAACACAGAGGGGTTGTTATCAACCTTCTGAATGTGAATGAAAGAATAAACATATGAAAGTTCATTGGGGACTCAGATCTGGGTCTTGGGTCCTTGGTTCCTCAGGCCAATGCTCAAAGGAGCAGATATGACAGGACCTTTCTTGGAGTTGACCCACTTATCAAGACTAAAACCTTTTTTTAGATGAGGAGTTTGCACTAAAGTTCCCCCAAAGCAGGAAAATACAGGCTTGTCTTCTAGCGTCTGTGCTGTTTCTGGATATTCAGGCAGTTGGGCCACAAAATGGAGCATCTTGGGTCATGAAAAATGCAACAGTAGTGGGTTTTCTTTCCTCAGAGCTGGAAAAGGAGGGGTGTGATAAAGACTGTCAGCTCCCAGCCCCACTCCCTTTCCTTCCTACGCCAAGTCTGATGGAGGCACTGCCTCAGGACACAAGCATCCTCTGGGATGGTCTGAATGCTCCATGCTCTGGGGCTTTGCCAAAGGCCCTTGGAAGACTGGTCATGTGGAAAACGTCTCCATGCATTGCCTAAAAGAGCCTCAAAGGCCCTCTCTGGCCTGCATTACTCGGGAGAAATGACTTTTCATTCACTGGGAGGCAAAATAACATCTCTGCCAATGGAATTGGAGACCTTCTCCTTTCCAGTTAGCAAGAACTGCTGCTTTATAAAGAAGCAAGCAGATACGTGGATTCATTCACCAAATGCTGGGTGGGGAGCATCTGGGGTTGGACCGGGTCCAAGATTGAACAGGCCTAGTCCACCCACATAGGGGCTTTGACCTCAGACATTTGCAGTTTCTTCACTCCAGGCCACTAGGCTGCAGCCCTGTGCCCCTCAAGATGGCAAGACTTTCCCCTCTCTCCCTGCCTGTCCTGATTCACTTTTCTATTTTCATCTTATTCTATACATATCCTTTATTATCAGCTGTTGTAACATATTTTTAATATGGGGATATAAAAGGAAAGGATGCAGATGGCAGATTTAAGCTTACGGCATTGCTCTCCCCACCGCCTCATCCGGGGAAGTGACAGCAGAGGACCTTCTCTTTGTCTCTCATCCTCTCCTTCGTCTCTCTCACAGTGACTTAGAAAAGCTCTGGGAAGCAATGGCAGAAAGTGGCCTAATAAGAACAGAGATATATGGGTTTTCCTGAGCATCTGGTAGAAGGCGATGGAGCAGCCCTTTGGGATGTAGTCTTGAGCAGCCTCCCAGTAAATGCTCCACAAATATCATCCAGAGACAAGATGGCAGAGAAGCACTTTGATTCTGGAATTTTCTGGCTGGGGCCACTCATAACCATTTCTCTGATCCTTGTGAAATTTATCTCTGTGTTGAAGTCAGACAGAAATAAGTGTTGGTCAAAAACATTCATTCAAAAGGATATACATATACCTATGCTCATTGTCACAGAGTATAATAGTCAAGATATGACAATAAATGCCCAACTACAGATGGATGGATTAAGAAGCTGTAGTCTCTATCACACGATGGAATACTTTGCAGTTGTAAGAAAAAACAAAATCATGCAATTTGCCATGACATGGATGGAACCACAAGGTAACATGCTGAGGCGTGTGAGAAGAAAAGGAACACAGATACAGAAGTATCTCTCTCATATATGGCACTTCAAGATGGGACAGCAAGGTAGCAAGGGGCCAAAGGCAACTAATCCACACAAATGAGTTAGGGAACTTGAAAGGGAGGGATATTGGGATCCTTGAGAGAGGGAGGTGATGGTGTGGTATTGTAATTATGTGCATGAGAAATCATTAAGAACATTATAACACAAAATCTAAATCAATAAAAAATAAATTTGTTGTTGGGGGCCACATCCACTGTTACTTAGGCCTTACTCCTTGCTCTGCACTCAGGAATTACTCCTAGCAGCGCTTGATGGGACTATATGGTATGCTGGGGATTGAACCCAGGTTGACCTTATGCAAGGCAAACATCCTTGCTTACTATTGTTTTAGTTCTTAAAATTAAAAAAAGAAGTTGAGCATCATCAGAGGCTCCATCTAGCTGATGGAGGTGGAGCAAGTTCATGAGCAAGTAAAAACAAAGTAAATCTTGTCTGACATCACTTTTGAGTTGACTGATAGACTCACATCAGGTCTTGGAAAACAACATAGCGGTCTTCTATGACTATTGCATCTGCATATCTTTCTGAATTCTCTCTAGGCCCTAGAGCCTAGAGAATAATCAGTGTCAGCAGCCAAGACTTACAGTTGTATTCCTCTCTTTTTTGCTATTGACCCTGCTTGCCTTCTCTCAGTTTACTTGCAGTATTTATAATCCCTGGAATAATGTTGAAGGGTGAGCATTTTTTGATTTGTTCCCATTATTCCTTTAGTCATTACTTATTCAATACTTGCTGTGTGACTGAAATTGCACCAGACCCTGGAAATATGAATGTGAGTGACTGCACAAAACCCATTAGTCAGTTTTAAAGAGAAAAAGGGGGTGACAAAGGAAAGTGTCAAAGTGTCAAAGAATTTGGATGCAGCTCTACCCTGCTGAGCCAGAGAATTCTTTCCCCAGGAGCATCCTAAGTGAACATTCCTTTGCCTCACAATATGAAATCTGGTCTTTGTGCTTTGGCTTCTAGTAAGTATCTCAGGCAAAGAAAAGAAACTTTTTATTTTCTTGTTTGTTGAAAAACTGAGCTTATTCTTCTTAAAGGACAGGAACAGTTGCCACATGTTTATTTTTTTATTTATTTTTTATTTTTTTATTTTTTTTGTGGTTTTTGGGTCACACCCGGCAGTGCTCAAGGGTTACTCCTGGCTCCATGCTCAGAAATTGCTCCTGGCAGGCACGGGGGACCATATGGGGCACCGGGATTCGAACCGATGACCTTTTGCATGAAAGGCAAACGCCTTACCTCCATGCTATCTCCCGGGCCCCTGAGTTGCCACATGTTATTAAATTCCTTGTTAGTACAGCATTTCTCTCTTGACCTATTGATATCATGAGTAATGTAGATAGAACTACCATCTATATCAAACTAGCCTTGCATTCCCGCATTGTAATGGCATGTTTACGATGCTAGCATTTTGTTTTAAATTTAAATGCTACCTTTTTGTAAGCAAGAATGCATCAGATGCACATATTTTGCCAATTATAATGGAATGAGATTGGAAATTCTGTGCTCAGGAATAATCTGGGTGACAGGTGTGATGCATCTCCCTTCCAGTTTCCTCCCAGACCCCTCCCATACCCTTGGACTTTCTGGGGGTGACCATCCATTTTTCCTTCATTTTTCGCTCTGAGTATCTGTTGCAACTGAAGTGGTTCCACTGGGGTGTTGTCTTTCTCACCCATCTGGGGTGTCTCTGTTCTGCTTTCTATTGCTTCTGATGTATGGCACATTTGCTTCTCTGTACACCAGGCAGATGGGTTCGTTACAAAATTGGCCTAAGACTAAAGAGAATTGAGGAATTATATGTCACAGCATCTTCCAGAAAATAACCTTGAAGCAAGCAAGAAGCATCTTCCATCCCCAGTACCATCAAAGGGTCTTTGGAGTGTTGTCTACACTGTCCCCACCATAGATTGGCCCCTCTGTCCTCTCAGGGATCTCTTCCACAGGATCCCCAGGCTAAGGAATCCCCTAGGCTGCACTGGTGGGGTTTGTGCCCCCATCTTCTCAGCACCAAGTTGCCTTTGCACAGCCAGAGCCCTGTCATGTGTTAAGAAAACTTCATCCTTGAGTGAAATTTTTTTTTCCATGAAAGAACAAATGAAAACTAAATTTATTTCCTTGCTGGAATGGATTCGTCTGTCATGTGGAAGTGATGCTTGGGTTTAGGGACGCTCCCTTCCCTCTGTGGGCATTTGGGTCAGTAGTGGAGCTTGTCCAGCTCCTGGGCCAGCAGTTCATTATGGAGTCAAATGTTGGAGGTGGCTGGCCACCTTCTGGCAAAAGATTCTCCTGGGCCCCGCCCTCTCAGTGTTCCTGGTTGGGTCTCACAAATGACATAAATGTGAATAGCCTATTAGGGTTCTTTTGAGAAACATATACACATGTTTGAGGCCAGAAAATAATACAAAGGGTAGGTAGCTCACCTTGTATGCGGCTGACTTGGACTCGATCCCTGACATCTCATATGGTTCCCTGAACACCAGTAGGAGTTACTCCTGAGTGTAGACCAGGAGTTACCCTTCTTGAGTGTCACCAATTATGGCTCTGAACAAACAAACATATCACACTATTTATTGGGAACATCTAATGGTTCTCAAAGTTTACTCTTGACTCTGCTCTCAAGAATAACTCCTAGTAGGGTTCTGAGTGGTGCCAGGCATCAAACCTGGGTCAGTAGAGTGCAAGACAAGTGTCCTACCTACTGTGCTATTTCTCTGGCCCTTTATTTACTTCTTTTTTTTGGGGGGGGTCACATTTGGCATCACTCTGGGATTACTTCTGGGTCTACACTCAGAAATCGCTCCTGGCAGGTTCCAGTGACCATATGGGATGCAGGTATTTGAACCACCACCCTTCTGCATGCAAGGCAAATGCCCCACCTTCATGCTATCTCTCCAGCCCCTTTTTATTTACTTTTAATGAAATTTTGGTCACACCCAGAAGTGCTCTATGCTTGAAAATCACTCCTGGTGGTGCTCAGGGCACTTCGTGTTGCCAGAGATTAAACCCAGGTTTCTCATTTTCACATATAACTGCCTTTTTCAGAAGATATGTACTGAGGAGAGCAATGACTTGGTCATTGCCTGACTATCTGCTTGGCTTTCGTGGATGTCACAAATTGAATTTCCATGGCAGATTGTGTCTATTCCCCTACCAGGAGCAATTTAGAGTTTATTCCTAGCTCATGGGATCTAAGTGTCTACTCATTTAGGGCTGTTCTGAAAGATACACAAAGTGGAAATCAAACCAAAGTGTAAATGACTGAGAAGACTGTATTTCTGTGTTCATAGCAGGCCTTGCATTTCCTAGGAAAAACTCAACATGTGCCTTGATGCAAATGGACTTAGAATGGTCTGGATTCTCTCATGGATGAGACACCTTGTGGTAAGGAATATTTTCTTTGTTCAGAAGCCCACAAAGATCATCCACAGGTCATAAATAGCCTTATACAAAGCAGAAGCAAACTATTATCTTTACCAAATAATTCCAGGCAGTTCGTGGCATTCTCAGAGGAGCAAGGCAAAAAGAACTTGGCCTTCCACCTATATTTTTTTGCCTCTTATCCTGATACTGTTTTTTCACTGCTAAGAGCCTGATGGACCTTTGACATCCCTCTTAGAGATTCCAGTTTGTAGACCCACTACAAGATGCTCATGAGCACTCTTTTTTGGTTTGTTTGTTTTGTTTTGGGGCTATACCTGGTGATGCTCAGGGGCTACTCCTGGCTCTGTGCTTAGGAATTACTCCTGGTAGGCTTAGGGGACCATATGGGATGGTGGGGATCGAATCTGAGTCAACTGTATACAAGGCAAATGCCCTGTTCAATGTGCTATCACTACAGCTGCATAAACCCTCATTTGGGTGCGGACTCATGACTTCTCAGCAAAGATCTGGCCTCAAGTTCTGTGCTGATGGGGCAGGAGAAGGGACTATATGAAGTTGTCACTCTGGGGTGTGTGACAACTGAGGGGTGTCTGTGGGGGGTTAAGCCAGCCCACTGGGTCTGAATAAGAAGGTATTCAACATTTCTTTACCTCAGTGCTGCCCCTGAGGAGGTTACATTTGTATGATCTTCAGGACCTCAGAGCCAGGGGTGATGTGGTTTCTCAGTCTTCTGGCAGATTAAATGCTGCACTCAGAAATCTGGTCCCAAGCAGCCAAAGTGTGGACTGGGAGCAGCTGGAACCATAATGTAGGTGAAAGTGTAGGGTTCCAAGCCCTAAGGATCTGAAACTTCTCCCCTATGACTCACGTCATCCTCAGTCTGATTCTTAACAGTTCACTGAAGGTCAGTAGGTACGGGACAGAGCTGGGAGTGTGTGTCTCTTTATGGGCCTGGTTTTTGGGGGAGGTTGTTTTGGTTTTTGGACACACCTAGCAATGCTCAAGGATTACTCCTTACTCTGTGCTCCTGGCAGGCTCAGGACATGCTATGGGATGTCAAAGATTGAACACAGATCAGTGTGTTAAAGGCAAACACCTACCCTGCTGTACTATTGCTCTGGCCCATGTGAACTCAGTTTTAAGAGGAGGGAGGGAGGCTTTATAATGGAAACTTGCTGTTCATCTCCATTAAAACCTTCCTGGGACTGCTCACTGAATTTACAGAGTTCAAGAGGCTGCAACCATTCCATCTCCTCTCTCTAGGTTCTAGCTTACCCTGCTGGAGTTCCTCCTCAGGAATTCCTCAGAAATCCCCTCACCTGAGCAGTTTTTCCCTTTCCCATTTTTCAGAACCCAGAACAGAGGAATTTTCTCTGACAGGCTTGCCTCCCACCTAAATCAATATCCCTATTAGTTATAATTTCTCAGAGTGACATTGGATCAGGGCCGCTGTGGCTGAGTAGGAGAAAGGTTTCTTTCTCTCTTCTTCCAAGACTAGAGATGAACAGTTCTGGGCTTCTGTGGCAACTCCACAATCTCAGCCATGCACTTCTCTCTTGCTCCAAGATTCTTGAGCATAGCCCTCATAGAACAATAAGGCTGCTTCAGTCCCAACCATTACACCCCCCTTCCAAGGAGAAGGCTAGAGGAAGAGCAAGGAAGGTTCACGTATCCTACCACTTGGAGATACTTCTAAAAAGGCTGCCATCCACTTTCAACTGTCCATAACCCCATTGGCAAGAACCTGGTCATGTGGTTATAGAGGAGGGATATATACAATAAATATATATTATTTATATGTAAATAAATAATATATATCTATAAATTTATATAGCATAAATCTACATATCATATATTTTATATATTACTATATATTATATATTATTTATATTATATAATATATTAATATATAAAATACACCATAATATATTATATAATATATTCTATACATCATTATATATTATATTTATAAATTTATTGTGTATGATTATATATTATAAATACACATTTATAAATTTATACATTTGTTTTTATATATTTATATAATATATATTTATGTGGTTATAGAGGAGGAATATATATGTGTGTGTATAGGCCAAAGGACTACCATACTTTTCAGCCTCTTCTATAACCCTTTATATATAATATTATATATAATATATGCATAATATATATATTATATATTATATATAATATATTATATATATATTGAGAATGAAGGAACCCCTATGCTCTAGGGGTCCAACACACTGTGAACCAAGTCCCTGTTCCTTGCCCCACAAGAATAGTAGTTCTGTGCAAATTCAAAGTAGCCCTAGAGACTGAATATCTATCACCTGGGAACTGGACACCTTATGGAGGGCAGCTACCTGCATGTCCATCTCTGGAGTCAGTGTCCATCAGACACAGCCATTACGCACAGGAGAAAGTTCTGCAACTCCTGTCTGCCTATTTTTGTTCTCCCTTGGAAGTCTGATGTTTTGCATCTCTGATGATCTCCAGAGAAGCCCAGTGGGGTTTTCAGGGTGGAGATGGGGAGATAGGGGGAGGCACAGTACCGGTTCAGAAGCTGCTCCATTCAGTGCTCAGTGGTTGGGCCAGCTCCCATGGTGCGCGGCGAGTAGGGTTGTGTAAGGGAGTTTGACACGTTGGCACTGGCAGGGGAGGGCAGGCTGGAATTGGAACTGACAGGCTCCCGCGTGGAGGCGGGGGGCCCAAGCCCCCTGAACACCAGCAGCCTAATTGGCAGAGCTGTACATGAGTGGTTCTGGAGCACAGTTCGGCCCGAGAATCACCTGGGAACTTGTTAAAAATCCAAAACTTCTGAGTCAGTAGGTTTAGGGTGATATATTTGGTTGCAAGTGACAGAAAGCCGACGAGCTTAGGTAAAAGGGGGCTTGATGGGGAGGGGACGTGAGGTGGGGGTGCATTTTGCCTGGAACTTGCAGGGAGAAGGGTTGGCCTGTGACTTCGATCTATCAATTCTCTGGGGAATGTCTCCGGAGATTTCTCTTGGTTTGGGGGTGTTGAGAGCAGCTCCCCTATCTGCAAGGACCACCTTCCTCTTTATCCTGTCATGGGCACTTTCTAGAAATTGTGCCCATAGGAGCCTGGCTCTGACCTGTTTGGGGATGGGAGGACAGAGGGTGTGGAGCTGGACTGCACAGAGGTGCTATTGCAGCCTGCTAGAGCTGACCTCTCCACTCCCAGTGAATGTAGCTCTTATCTGTTCCCCAGGAGATGTTCCTGCAGTCTGACTGTGAAAGGGCTGGCTCCAGGGAGGAGAGCTAGGAAAATTGTTGTGGATTGGTTTATAAATGGCCCACTAAGGGGCCTGAGAGATAGCACAGCTGTAGGGCATTTGCCTTGCATGTAGCAGACCTGGGAGGGGCCCATATGGGCCCCCAGTCTGCCAGGGGTGATTTCTGAGGGCAGAGCCAGGAGTGACTCCTGAGTGCAGCTGGATGTTGCCCCAAACCCAATCAATCAATCAATTAATCAAGTTTTTTTTAAATGGCCCACTAGAGAGAGAGAGAGAGAGAGAGAGAGAGAGAGAGAGAGAAAGAGAGAGAGAGAAAGAGAGAGAGAGAGTCTGGTGAGTATGGATGGTACTCGCTTTGCACATGACCAGCCCTGTTCAATCTCCAGCACCCAGGTCCATAAGCAGTTCCACGTGTGACCCCTGATTTCAGAGCAAGGAATAGCCTCTGAGTGTCCCCAAGTATGGTTCCCCTACTGTCACCAACAAACAAGAGTGTTGCTAGGGATTTACAAAGCTCTTGGATGCTTTGCATATGGCCAACACAGGACAGACC